>CAUYSK010086984.1:0-50332 GCA_963575035.1 Avahi laniger | reverse complement strand
CATTCATCCATCCAGACATCCATCCACCCACCCACTCAACCACCCATCCATCTATCCATCCATCCCCCCACTCATCTATCCATTCATCCATCCACGCACTTATCCACCCATCCACCCACTCATCTATCCATCCACCCACCCACTCACTCATCCATCCACCCATCTACCCACTCATCCATCTATCTTTCCATCCATCCATCCATCCATCCATCCATCCATCCATCCATCCACTCATCCATCCATCCACCCATCTGCCCATCCATCCATTCACTTGATCAACCACCGTGCTCTACAACAGTGGTCCCCAACCTTTTTGGCACCAGGGACAAGTTTCATGGAATACAGTTTTTCCACGGAGCAGGGGTGGGGGTGGGTGGTGGGGGAGGCGGAGCTCAGGCAGTGATGCAGCCATGGGGAGCAGCTGTAAACACAGACGAAGCTTCGCTGACTTGCCCGCCACGCGCCTCCTGCTCTGCCACCCGCCAGGTTCCTCAGGTTCCTAAGTTTCACAGAGAACGATTTTTCCACAGATGGGGGAGGAGGGTGGGGCCGAGCTCAGGCGCTAATGCCCGGCCCGGTTCCTAACAGGCTACCGGTACCAGGCTGTGGCTCGGGGTTGGGGACCGCAGCTTACAGCGTTTCATGCTCTCTACAGCCAGACACCATAAGCCCACACTCCTTCAGCGGCTTACGCACCCCTACACGGTCAGGGCCACCCCAGGCTACCCGGTGTTCCCTCCCTCACTCGCTCAGCTCCAGCCGTGCCAGCTTCCTTGGGGACCTCCAGCCACTTTCGGGCACACAACGGCCGCAGGGTCTTCTTTACTCTTGTTTCCTTGCCTGGGATACTTTTGCCTAAATTATCCTCGTAAATCACCTCCTCTTCTACCATGCTTTGCTCAAACGTCAGCTTGTCATAGAAGCCTTCCTGACCACTCTGTTTAAAATCGCAGATCACTCCTCCCGAAACACGTCTACATACCCTCCCTTATTGCTTGTCATAAAACACAATCTCGCGTGTTCTATCTAATACTTATTTATCCTGTTTATACTTTGCGCTGCTAGAAGGCAGGCTTCATGAGGGCCGGGATTTCTACCTTTTTAAAAAAATTACAGTATCCCCAGCACCAGGAACAGTATCTGTCGTATAGTAGCCACTCAATGAATGAATGAATGAATTCAGGCAAGAAATTACGGCCTAGAATAAGTTTGCGGAATTGAGAAAGGTGTGAATTTGAGACATATCGAAAGAAAAAGTGTTTCATTTTAGTTTCATATTCAGCAAAATTTTCCTTTGTGTTTTCCGCAATTATGTTTACAAATCCCTCGATATTATGTAAACATTCATTTATTTCCTTTCAGGACTTTGATGCTTTCTGCATTTAATTTACCAATGCATCTGGAATTTATTTTGATGAATATAATGAGATATGGATCAAATTTAATGTTTTTATCTAGCTCATTAGGCACCTTCGGAATGGTCTGAATACCATTTATTGAATAATCCATCTTCCTCCAAATAATAAAAATGCAACTTTATCACATTGTAAAGTCTTATGTCTCTGTGGGTCTTTTCCTGAACTTTCTATGGAGTTTTCTTGCTCTGTTCCAATCAGCCCCACACTTCAGTTAGTATAATTCTATGTATGAGAATGCCTGGTAGAGCTAAATCCACACTTTCTTTTCTTTTTCAAAAAACATTATTTTTTATGACTTAATTTTCCAAATTCACTTTAGACCATTTCCCTTGTGATAATTAGCTGAACTTCACATTTTATAGACTGAGAGGAGGAAACAGATACCTAGTCAATATTAATCCTCTATCAAGGAACATGCTATGCTTATTATTTGATTCTTTCATTTCAGAGTTTTATTCATATGGATCTCAAGGACTTGCTATAATAATCTCTGAGTGCTGTATACTGCAATTTACAATTGGATTTTTTTCTGTTTTAGGTTTAACAACCTATTCTTAATACTTAGGATGCATAAATTTGTGTATCTGAATTTTGTTCCATTGTTCTTTTTTCTCTGTTCTACCATCAACAACAAATTTGGTAGAGCAAGCTCTTCCTGCATTTCCTTTCTTTTCATACATGTCTAGGCTTTCCTTACATGTTTTTCTCTTTTCATAGACGTTATAATTGACTGACTTACCTCCCTAAATACGCAATGATTTTGTAGCCCATTGGACTTCTGGACACAGTTACAAACTTTGAAAGTTTTAGTTGATTCTCTTGGATTTTCCGAGTAGATGATCTGCTAATACTCTTTGTTCAAACACCAGGACCTTCCACTGTCTACCTGGGCCTCTGGCCATTAGTCACGTGCTGCCCTGTGATGCCTTTCCTGTCACTGTCCTGCATGTCACCTGTGCCTCTCTCTCTGTCCTGCAAGTTACCTGTGTGTGTCTTGGCTCCACGTCCCGCGCCTCTGCTCCAGCCCACATGTGTTATCGGCAAAATAATTGCTAGCACCTTCTCTCACTGGGACCGTGACTGCCTTTCCCTAGACATCCACGTCCCTTCATTTCCCTCCGAAAAGACTGATCGATACCCGATCCCTCAAGTACAATTCTAACTTGGTCACTCCAGCGCCCAAATATCTTTGGTGACTCTCTCCATCTCCCAAATTAGATGCAAACCTCCTCACACTAAAAGTCAAGGCCTTCTGCAATATGACCACTGATAAAGTAAAATCAGTTCTGTTTGCATCCAGCTGTGAGGGTAACATAACCCTCCTGGCTGCTGGGCCACGAGGTTCCCCAATCCACATGAACAGAGGATATAAACATACTCAGCCGAGGCCACACATGACCACGTTTGGAACTAGGCAACGACAAGACCACTCTGCAGCCACAGAAATGACTGAACACACCCCCTTTCTAGCATGAGTGATGGAAGTGTCTTGACCAATGACAACTCTAGCCCTGCTTCAATCTTCACACCTGAGATGAAAGTATTCATGATACTCAATCTCCAAATGGCCTCTACTTCTTGACTCTGCCTCCCTAATCCCTCTTCGAATCACTCACTAGAAGCCCAGGTCCTCTAAGAAGCACTGCCCTTCCCTCTCACCGAGACGCTCCTGCGTGGCAGTGGGTGGTGTGATCTCCTTTACTGCAACCAGAGAAATAAACCAACTTGGACCACAGGTGAGTTCTTGGTGGCCTTCGACTGGTGGCTTTAACATCGTGATCTAAACTCTCTAACTTTACCTCCCTTAGTTCCCCAATAGCTTCTTTATCATTCAGAACTTTTTTCAGTGTCACACTTAATTCTGAACAAGTCACTGGACCCTTCTGCCATTTTGCAAGAACTACAGAGGACAGAGAGAGGACCGTGTTGACCGCACCTTAGGTGTGGAATTACCGAAATCCAGATTGTGAGAAATTCTGGAGGCCACAGGGCCCAGACACTGCAGCAGAGAAATTCTAAGGAAAAGACAGGCGTGGGAGAGAAACGTGTAAACTTAAATGACATACCAAGATTTACCCCTATAGCGTCCAGGGAGGCACAAGGGGGTGGTTAAACCACGATGATTGTAGGAAGGTGGTCGAATCTGAGAATCAGCATGGTGGTTACTCTTGGAGGGAGCGAGGGACTGTGCCTGGGAGGCAGCCACAGAGGGGTCCTGGCAAGGATCTTGCTATTTGTGGACTTGGTCCTGGTTATAAGGATGTTTGCTTATAATATTTCACTAAGCTATACATTTTTTTGGTACCTGTTTTCATTTTAAGATAAAAAGATTAAAAAGCATAGCCTTGAGCAGTTCAGTTTCTATAGGCAAGAGCAGCGAGGAGTCCGGTGAGAGGCCATCCCAGCAAACCGCAAAGATGATGGCTTGACCCAGGGTGATGGCAGTGGGGGCGGGGAGTGCAGCTGGATTCCAGATGTGCGGGAAGGAGGAAGCAGAGGGAGTCACTGCACACTGGACTGAGCATGAGAAAAAAAGGAGATGCAAGGTCGCGCTGCTGCCTCTCTTTCTGACATTATTGCACATCCGACGAACATCGCGGCAAAAGGCATTCGTATGGATGAGATGAAGGTTTCACAAAAGCACTAAGAATGCATTTATTGCCTACGGGCAGATGATACCAGTTAAGGGAGGAAACAGATGCTAGCGGGTGGATGTCCTTTACTTCCGGAGGGTTTCACGCCTACCAGCGAAGCTGCTGGTGGGAAGTGATCAGCGGACTGGCCAGTTGCTGGAAGCAGCATAGTCCAGAGGCATTTTGTAACCGCGAGGCATTTACAGAGGGCTGAGATTGTCAACAGGACACCTCAGATCTGCATTGCCCTGGGGACTGTGGCATCAAGACCCCTTCCCTTCAATGTCACTTCTGAAATTCCAGATAAACAAGGTACCTCTCTGGTTGGGGCACATAATCCGTTTATTGCCTTGAATGATCCATCTTGTCTCCTTAAAATTGTTAAGTTCATAAAACAAGGGAGCAAGACTTTTAAATATTTTAAGAGAAAAGATTGTCAATGACAAACTCTCTTACATTACTTGTATATGCCACACCTAGATTGGCAAAATAGCAATGTGCAGGTATGTGTCTTATGAAAATCTGCTTTTGGCAATGAAAATCCTATTTTGCCATTGGCTTTTGTTACTGTTTCTGACATGTCTAACTCATTTTCTGCTCTCCCGCTAGCTATGGGGTTTTCCAGGCCTGCTCCCCAATACGTGATACAATCTTTGAGCCAACTTTCCCACGGACCAGGGGAGCTGTTGGAGTCTAGACTCCAGGAGAATCCTGGCAGCCTGCTTGTAACCAGGCATCCCTCCTGAGCTGGGTTTCTCTGCAGGAAGGCTGCTCGCAGCTTGAAATGGGTCCCCCGGCCTCGGGTTCTTGGAAGTCTGCAGCCAGCTGCACTTAGGAGTGAGTTACGATGCCAGCCTTCCAGAATTCCTAATGAACTCCAGAGCAAAAAAATGCCATTACTCTGCCTCCCCCAAGTCACATTTCTAGTTGATTAATGAGCAAAGGAATAGAAAAATCTATGGCTTTGGAGAAAGAGGAAGAGTGAAATAATTTCTGCTTTAAGAAATCACTGTGCCCAAATTATTTTATTTGGTAAGAAAAAGGGATTTCATTTTCCATTAATTCCTCTTCTAAATCTAGATTCAGAGCCCCTCCCCCATGCCATAAAAAGCAGATCTGGATCTACACACCCTCCTCCACCGCCACCCCTGCTTATTTGACCCAAGATAGAAAATCCAGCGGTGCCCTCTTGGCACAGCTGTTTTAGCGCTTTGCGGCCTGGTTAAAATCTCATCTAGTTTACGTAAAATAAATCTGCAATACCCCTCCTCCCAATAAAAGCCATTGCCTGCCGGCTGCAAAGAGGCAGACCCAAGGAACACTGGTTGGTTATGTCCAGCTCGATCCCTCTAAAGCCCGGCCCCAGTGTGGGCTGGTGGGGCCCCCACCAGCTGGGGCATCCAGAACGGCTGATCCTTCGAGGAAAGTCACTTGGCGCAGTCACCCTGCTCTGCATCCACGCCTTTCGTGAGGCTGCGTCGGCTAATTAAAAGTCATGCTTCTATGGAGCTGTGTCTGTTCACGACCTTAGCCCATTTTTTAGTTCAGCTGTTCGATGTTTTTGCTATGAAATCATAGGCGTTCCTTATATATTTTGGAAATTGCCCTTGTCAGATATCGAGTTTGCAAATATTTTCTCCCGTTCCGTAGGTCGCCTGTTCACGCCACTGATCGTTTCCTTTGCTGCACAGAGCTTCTTGGTTTGATATAGTCCTACTTGTCCAGTTTCGCCTTTTTTGTTGTTGTTTTGGCCTATACTTTTGGTGTTGCATCCTAACAGCACTGCAATTTTAAGTCTTGTGTTTAAGTCTTTAATCCACTTTGAGATGATTTTTGTAAATGTAAGATAAAGGTCTAATTTCATCCTTTTGCAAGTGAATATCCAGTTTTCTCAACATCATCTGTTAAAGAGACTATCCTTTCCCTATTGTGTATTCTTGGCACCCTCACTGCAAATCAGTTGACCATATAATTGTGTATTTATTTTGTTCCATTCAACTATATGTTTGTCTTTATGCCAGCACCATACTGTATTATGAATTACTATAGCTTTGTAATATATTTTGCAGTCAGGAAATGTGATGCTTCTGGTTTTGTTTTTCTTTTAGGATATCTATTTATTTATTTAGAGATAGGGTTTTACTATGTTGTCCAGGCTGGTCTCCAACTCCTGGACTCAAGCTATCCTCCTGAATAGCTGGGATTACAGGTGTATGCCACCATGTCCAGCTTGTTCCTCTTTTTCAAGACTGTTTTGGATATTCAGGGTCTTTTGTTGGTTCCATATACATTTTAGAATTGTTTTTTCTATTTCTATAAAAATATATCATTGGGATTTTGATAGGCATTGCATTGAATCCGTACATTGCTTAGGGTAGTATTGACATTTTAACAGTATTATGTCTTCCAATCCATGGACATGAGATACCTTTCCATTTGTTTGTGTCTTTTTTAATTTCTTTCATCAATATGTTGTAGTTTTCAGTATACAGATCTTTTACTTCCTTAGTTAAGTTTATTCCTAAGTATTTTATTCTTTTCTATGCTATTGTAAATGGGATTGATTTTCCAATTTTCGTTTTGGATAGTTTGTTATTAGTGTATAGAAATGCAACTGATTTTTGTATGTTAACTTTGTATCTTGAAACTTTACTGAATTTGTTTCTTACTTCTAACAGTTTGTGTGTGTCTCTGTGTGTGTGTGTGTGTGTGTGTGTGTGTGTGTGTGCGCTCGTGTGGAGTCTTTATGACTTTCTATATATAAGATCATGTCATCTGCAAACAGGGAAAATTTAACTTCTTCCTTTCCCATTGGATACCTTTTATTTCTTTTTCTTGCCTAATTGCTTTGGCTGGGATTTCCAGTACTATGTTGAATAAAAGTGCCCCTTCCCTGGAGCCTTTGGATCCAAGGGAGCAAGAGCCCTACCACCCTATTGCTAGTCCTGGGAGCCTCTGCTGCTGCACGCTCTAAGCTCCCACACCTTGGTGAACAATCCCAGCATGTGCGCGTGCCCTCTGGGTCCAGCTGGGGTCCTGGTGCAAGAGTGAGCTCGATACTGACTGGGACTGAGTTCTCCACTGCAGAGGCTAATGAGGACTTGAAATGGAAATTTGGTTGAATTACAGAAAAACTAAGAAGCCATTTTTCTAACCAACCTGAGCTTTTGGATTAAGATTCACCGCGGCCGTGCCATTATCGAAGCTCCAAGGACCAGCATCCATTCCTTCATTTGGAAACTATGTTTGAGCACCTCTACTGGGAAGCTCATCTGCACCTTGGAATCTCCTAGGCAGCTTTAAACATACTGACACATGGGCCCCATCCCAGAGACTGTGGGGTGCAGCCTGGGCATAGGATCGGGGGTCCCAGGTGGTGCTAATGTGCAGCAAGACGTAGCCCCGCTGAGCTGGATCCTGGAGCTCTAGAGATAAATGTGGCCTGTCCTGTGAGTCAAAGGAGGGAGGCCGAGGAGTCAATTGTCTGAATAGAGGGGACACTGGGGGCTCTGAGAGCCCCAGGAAAGGTACTGGCTCTGCAAGGTGGGGAATGAGTTAGGCAGAACTTTCTGGAAGAAATGACACCAAGTCCTGTCAGCCAGGTGAAGGGGGAATGGGAAAAGTGCTCCAGGTAGAGGGGGAAGAAAATGCAGAAGCCCAACAGGAGTCAGCGAGAACTTTCTGGAGGCTCACAGATCAGGTCCCTACGCTCTACTTAAAATCCTGCAGGGCCTTTCCAGAGCTCTGGGAAGGAAAAGCAAACTGCCAGCCAAGGATGGTCATGGAGAGGCCACTGCCCAGCTCCCCGCCTCCTCCCCAGCTCGTGTCCTGCCGTCACTGCCTGTAGTGACCCACCACGCACACCTCGGTGTGTTAAGTTTATCCCGGCCTTGGTGCTTACTGTTCCTTCTGCTTGGAGGGCAGTCCCCACCCCCACCCCAACCCCCATCCCAGCTAATTGTCAACATTCAGAGTGATCTCAGTGTCTCCCTTCAACCCCTGGCCACCAAACTCCTCCCCAGACCCCTCACCACACCGCCCTGTCTGCGTCCTTTCCAGAGTGGTTGTATCACAATGCAAACTTACACTCTTCAAAATAAAAGAGGGTCTTTCGCATCCAAAGGGATGCACCGTGAGGGTGAGTTTCAACCATGTAACCTTGTCACGGGGGATTCTGAGGGACCGAGAGACCCTTGTGTTAGGTTTGTTCCAGGTGGGAACACGAAACATCATAAAGCCTGTGAAACAAAAGCCGCAGGAGTCTGGAGAGTCCACGGTTATAAATCTAACTTCAACCACAGACAGCTGCAGCGACGCCGGCATTCCTACCCCCTGATAAGGACGAAGCTGCCCCCTCCCCGATATCTGCAGGTGTTACTCCCTCCCCCGGAAAAACCCTCTATAAAACCCAAGGCTTTCTCTTCCCTCGGGGTGGACGCTTTTTTTGGCCTCCACCCACCTGCACCCAGATGCTCAAAACAAACAGCATTTTGCTACACTGAGGCTTCGTGTGTCTCTCTCTCGGCTCCGGACCTAACACCTCATGCAGCACTCCTCAAATCGTACCAGTCTCTGGTCACTGTGAGGCCGGTCTCTCCTGGACAGCAGGTTGTATGATATGAAACATAAAGAGGAAATTTTTTTTTTAACAGTGTGCAAGTGGCAAGTTTGTCTAGCAGATAAAATAAAGGCCTACTGCCATAGACATCAGAGTTTTGCACTTGACTTTGTCGTTGTTCCAATTCTTTGTTGTTTGGCCGCCAAGGACAGAAATCTGAACAACAATGGCTAAAACCATGTCTCACAAAAAGAGAAACCCGGCACTCAACATCCAGGGCTGCTATGCAGGTTCCATCTTCCTAGAGAAGGATGGGTGCCTGTTCTCATCCCACTCAACGTCATTATGGGCCTGTGCCTCATGGGTGCAAAGTGGCTGCTGGTGTGCATGTGGCTGAGTCTGGCCCCTTCCCTTAGCAACATCTCATTATGTTGTCTTTGTCCTCTGCTTAGACTTCAGAGACAGCGAGCCTTTTTATAAACATGCTTAGATTTAAATACCAACATAGTCAACTAAAAGAGTTGAAAGCAGCTGCCCTTGAATGTGGAAAAAAAAAGTGAGGCACAGGAAGTGAGAAAATGCCTTTTCTGTAACCAATCTTACAGAAAAATTTGATAATTTAATCTGTGTGCACATCTTTTTGCTTAAATAGATAGAAAAAAAAGATCGGGGTCATCCGTGGAGTAGCTGCCTGCTGCCCTTGACCCTGCGTCCTTGGGGGTTGGACCACAGCTCTGATCCTGGTCCGTCCTCCACCTGCCTGCCCCTCCCCCTCCTAATCCACAGCCTGATCGCAGCTTCTCAGCTGCAGCACAAAACAAGAGAGAAGTGATTTCACCTAATCACCTAGGTCATTTTCTCAGAAATTGCTTTCTTTTTAACCTTTTTTCAGGAGGAACAAAAAGGAACCGGAGAGGCAGCCAAATTGCTGTCCCCGCCGGCTCCGGCTCTCAGGAGGGGGCTGGCCTGAAAGGGCAAATGCCTTTGGAGCAGGCTTCAATCTTCTCTCCCTCTGGAGAGAAGGCCACCTTAATGCCTTAATGTCATGAAATGAAATGGCCACTTAGGGGGAGGTGAGTAAGTCCGGGGCAAAACGCTTTTCACACAAGCGAGAGAGAGCAGCAACTGACCCGGGTGAGAGGCCCAGATCAACTTCTATTAACTCCTGTGGTTTCAATCCTTTGCAAATGTCTCCAAGCTCAGTTCACGTGGAGAAACCTGAAGTTGCCTCCGAAGGCTGGATTTTGTTTGACTTGGGGCAAACTTGCTGTGTGGCCAAGGAAAAAGTCATTTAACCTCTCTGGACTTCATTTCTGCATCTGATGAAGAATAGAATGATTTCTACTCTGAATGCAACAGGAAAAGCAAATGAAATCTCACAGTAATCGTCCCACACTGTACATTATTTTATGGCATATTGAAATCATTTTCCTGGGCTTTCTGTCACAGACAGATGTTCCGTATGCTGGCCGTGTGGATGAGGCTGATCTGCTGTTCCCAACCCCCTGTGGTCAGTGGCAGGCATGCACTTGCGAGGACGGACGGGAATGATAACCACGCAATGGAGAATGGTGGCCGCCTCTTTGGGGAGGCAGAGGGGGGCTGTACACAGAGGGTTTCAACTCTCTCCTGGCATCTGGGGGTTAGGGACATGGATATCCACTCTAGTGTTTTTCATGCCTTTCGTGTTTCTGGACCCGAGTCTCTCCACCTGAGCACTGTTGGCATTTGGGCTGGATGGCTTTTCATCTTGGGGGCCGTCCTGTGCGCTGTAGGATGTTTAGCAGCATCTCTGGCCTCCACCACGAGATGCCAGTGGCACCCTCCCCTTCCAAGCTGTGACAGCCAAAAATATGTCTCTAGACATTGCCGATGTCCCCAGGGGTAAAACCACCCCCAATTAAGAACCACTAGTCTAGAAAAAAGATGACCTGTGGCTCAGAAATACCAGATGACCTCCCCAAAGTCAGAGTCAGGAAACGAAAGCAGCAGCTCCGCAGTCAGGGCTCACACTCCCGTCTAGCGCTCTTTAAAATCTATCCAAGTGCTCTCCGAAGCAGATATTTTTATTGTGAGGATCACAGCGGCATTTCATCAGAGATAAATACAACTGAATGGACTTGATGGAAAATAAAACACGGAAAGATTATCTTTGGTTTTGTAACAAATGGCATAGTAAATGTATGCTAACGATTAATCATTGAATATTTAAATGCATGCAAATTATCCAGCCAGGGCCGTGCCCCTGCTCGGGCACCTGCCAGCGGGAGGGGGAGGTGGCAGATGGATCTGCTGCTCTGTCACCGTGTCTCGGTTGCCAAGGGCCACTCTGAATGTGCTCAATTACCCGTGTTGAGGATGAACCTGGGCTTTGAATACGCTCAGTCCTTCCGAGTCTGATGTTTGCTTTGTTTAGTGACGGTAGAAGTGAGCCTATATTGGGCCCTGCCCCATTGTTTTCCAAAGAGGAAGATGCAGCTGACTCCGCGGTGTCCACGCAGGGAGAGGTGGCCCTGGTTGGTTGGAACCCACAGGCCCATCGCGGTTAAGTGGAGTTGAAAGTCCCGGGAAGGTGGGTGAACTGTGAGCAAGCACATCATAGCCCACGGAAGGTAACTGAAATTTCTGGAAGCAGATGGATGATGCCTTGGATCCAAGGCACACCGTGTCACTAGAAGGTTTTATGACAAGGGCAAATCATCAAACGTTGGGGACGTTGCGACGCAGATGTCTGTGCTGGGCGGGCACTCAGGCTGTGAGGACTCTGACACCTCTTCCAGCTCAACACTTCTCACAAAGCCATTAGGAGGCAAAAAGGACTTCCAGCCCAGACTGTTGTTCGACCTTTCAGTGGGCCTCCGACTACGTTTTTAAATCGATGCTTAGTAAATGCATCCCAGGTCTGAGCCCTGGGAGGATACAGTGGGCAATCACACCACACTGCGTTTAACCCACCAACAAATTCAGCGGCACTGGAGCAGGGAGCTGAGGTGCAGAAACGGACTTCACACAGGGCAGGGTCCAGCCAGCCTTGGGCTCCACAGGGCATTCCCCGGGCGCTGGATGCCATGGTGTCTGAAAGTCCACGAAAGCTCAGAAAACCTGCGGATATAAGAGAAAATGATTCAGCATAAAACAATCAGGGAAATCACTGCTCATTCAAGTGGCCACTGCAAGCTTCCTCAGTGTCCTTGAGGAGTCCTTGGCCAAAGAGCCTTGGCTAACCACTGGTTAGGAGGATACGGGCCGGGCTCTCTGGGAGCAAGTTGCAGGAACCTCATGTGACAGCTGTGCAACATTCGGCAGGTTACTTGACCCCTCTGATTCTGTGTTTTCTTATGTGTTAAATGGAATTATCATGAGGATATACATTAGCTTTAGCCATATGAAATTGCTGTTCCCCACAGGAAATTATTGACTATAAGCAATTTCATACGGCTCAACCTAGTATTCCATAAGGATACTTGGAGGAACAATTAAGAGTTGAAAAGTTCTAACGACGGTGCTTGGCACTGACTAAGCCCCAGACAGGTATTTGTAGACTACGCACAGAGGTTTAGGAAAATGCACGACATCTTCTCCGTATGTTTGTGTGTGCCTCACACTAGGGATTTTCAAACTCTGTCACAACCCGTCGAGGGCTGTGAGCTGCTCGTAGGTTAAGATATAAAATTAGTGGGTCAGAATTCTTCTTGACAGAATGGAATGGAGGAGAAGATAACAGGACAGGAAAGAAAATAGCACGGCTTCACACATCGTAAGATAAATATTGCTTTTAGAGGCTTGTCAATTCCGTCGTGGGTGTGTGTCTGCCCACACGTGCGTCTCTGTGTGTGTGTACCAGGTTGCAATGAAAAACACATTTCATGCTGTGTGCAGAAGTAAAGAAGATTTTAAAGTCATTTTAAAGTCACTGCATTAAGCCATATATACTGGACCTTATGAGTATTCTGAGGGATTTTTTGAGAGTAATTTTGACTGTGCCACTCACTGATCTGTGGTCTTGGGTGAGTTACTGGGCCTCTCTGGGCCTCAGTTTCCCCACTGGGAAAATGGTGAGGAGGCTCACGTCTGGCCCCCCAGGGCTTGGGGGAGGCAGCCAATGGACAGAAGCAGGTAGGAGGCTCAGCGTATTGCCTGGCGTGTGAGCAAGAGCCCAGGGGGTGCGAGCTGTTACGGTTTGGGTTGCTAGTTTGATTTTCACGGCACTACTGACTCTGCAGAAGACGGGACCCCACTGGGGAAGGAAGAAGTTGATAGATCCCTGATTTTAGGGAAAGCTCATGAGGCAGTTCTTGGATCAAACACCGTAAACACATTGAACAGTCCATTCCTCACGTAAACCATGACGCTGCACCAGGTAACTCCGATATGGAAAGACGGCGCGGCCGTAGGGAGAGAGCAATCCAGGGAGACTTCCCAGGGGAGGGCATTTCGGTTTGTCTCAAAGGAGATTTGGGGCTGGGATTGGAGAAAGCGGGGGCCAAGGACACCCAAGGAGAAGAAAGGATCGTGGGAAGTTCAGCAAGTTGCAACGGGCAAATCGCACACTAACGCCGTGATCAAAAGATGGACCATCTCCCGGCAGGGACCTCAGGCAACTGACAATGCTCTCCGGGGTCTGCCGGCAAGAGACGAATCAGAAGTCATGCGTGCTCTCTGCTGGGGACATATTACGATCATGTCAGGGCCAGACATCTGCCTAAGTGTTACAAATGTTTATGAATATTAATAACCATTTGTTCCCGAAGGACCACAAATCAGTTAATTAGGGACCTGTCAACCTGTTTATATTATCTATAAATGAAACCCGTCAGCAGCCAAACATGAAATTAAGCGAGCCGTGTGTGGGCCGCCACCATCTCTGGATAAACGACACTGCCGGCTTCCGCGTGAGCCCCAGCCTGGCACGGAGTGGGTATTCTCCTCACAGCCCTCATTCTAATCAAGTCGGTGGTTACAAGAGGCGCATGATAGACGGTGCCTCGAGTTTCATTGCTGTGTGTGGGGGGATGATTTAAGACTGTCGGTAAATTAGCTGCAATCCAGACTCTCGGAGGAGAGGAAGAATTGCCTATAAATCAATGTTCCGCAGACAGGTAATCAGGCCCCCATTCCAAACACTGATTACCCTGGGCCCCGGGGTCCATCCGTCTCGTCTTCTTGCTGTGATGGGGCTGGGGTGCGGGCTCAGAGCCATCGGCCCCACCCAGGTCAAGTTCTCTCCTGGACAGCTCAGCATCCCTGGGCCCAGGCGTCTTAAGTGTGTTCCACGGAACAAGCCCCAGGAAGTCACAGGGCCCTGCAGTCAGAGGCAGAGAGACAGGGACGGAGATAGAGAAAGAGACACAGCAGGAAGAGAGAGCTTCATTCAACAGCCGGCGTGTGCCGGGCCCTGTGCTTGGAGCCGAAGATGGACACGTCAGTGCCCGAAACAGACAAGAGAAACAGCGAGTTCACCAGGGAGATTCAGACCAGAGCGTCCCCAACCCACTGATCTTCCGCCTCTTCGCACAGTGATTCCTTCCCCAAAACCTCCTCCTTCCCGAAAACTCCTCATGGGGCAAATTCTTGTAATATATTTTTTTCCTTTGGGCAAAAAATATGTGGTTTCCTGCCCACATTTACGCTAAAATGACACTGAATTCCATGAAGTTGCAGGAAAATGGACGCAGTCATTCAAAGAGTTAGGACTAATTATCAGAATACAACCTAACAAGACAGTGTCCCCTCTGCACAGAACCGGAGTGGTCTCCCTGGTTCAAATCCAGGCTCTGTCATTTGCTGGCTGCATGGCCTTGGGCAAGCTCCTTAAGCTCTTTGTGCCTCGGTTACCTCGTCTGTAACATGGGGATAATACTAGCACTGACTGTGTGGCAGGATTAAAGGAGGAAACACATGTGAAGTGAAACGTGTAAGCCCTTTGGTAACTGCTTGCTTGAGGGGAAGTAGGTAAAGATGGGGAGGGGCCCACAAGCTGGTTCCAGCACACACCAGCTGTGCAACTTTGGGAGGTTACTTAACCTCTCTGTTCTTTCACTCTCTCTGTTTCCCCTTCCTGTGGGAGGAAAGTAGATCTAATGAGCCAGCTTTGCCCATGAGCATGAGGACCCCACATGTACGCGACGGGTTTGCTTATGTGGTTCTTTCCGCTCACACCAAAATGTAAGCTCTGAGGGGAGGGACATGGTGAGGGAGAGACACGGTAGGACATGGTGGGGGAAGGACACAGTGTGGAAGGGACCAGGGTGGCCGGCTCGTTGCTGGGTCCCCAGGGTGGGCTTCGTGGACATGTGACCTGTGCAGTCACCAATGCTCAGAAGAGCCCCCCACTTGGCTTAATGTTCAATTGTCACCATCTTAAAATTCTTTAGAAGCTTTGGAACAAGGGGCCCTGCATTTCGCCCACATGCAGACGCAGGGGAAATTCCAGGGGCAAACTAGGCTGGCGGGGAGGCCTGTTTTATCCCTTCCCGATACCTGAGCCACTTTCTCTCCCTCCTGTGGGGGCAGGGGCACCCTCAGCTCTGGAGCCCCAGGTCCCAGCCCTGTATGTCTTAGAGAAGCTCCCTCTGGTCCGCACAGATGCGCTGTGGGGCCTAAATACATTTTCCCAGCTGAGAAGTGTTCCAGAGTCACCCTGACATGTCCCAGGACTAAAGCAGCTGGCACTGAGCTGGGCCCAGGCTGGAGAGAAACAGTGACGGCTGCAGAATCCACCCTGCCACACTGGCTGCTGTGACGAATCACCACCAACGGGGACTTGGAACAACAGAAATTTATTCTCTCATGGTGTGAAGGCCAGAAGTCTGAAATCAAGGTGTCGGCAGGGCCACGCTCCCTCCGAAGGCTCCAGGGCACACTCCTTCAATGCCTCTTCCAGCTTCTGGTGGCCCCATGACTGCATGACTCCAGTCCCAGCCTCCATGGTGACACAGTCTTCCTTTCTGTGTCTGTGTGTCCTCTCTTCTTCTATCTCCTACGAGGACACTTGTCAGGGGCTCTAGGGCCCACCTGGTTAATCCAGGATGACCTCATCTGAGATTCTCACTGAATTACACTGCAAAGACCTGTCTTCCAAGTAAGGTCCCTGCACAGCTACGGGAGTCAGGACTCGGGCATATCTTCTTGGAGCCCACAGTGCAATGCCCTACACGACCCAAGATGGGGAGGAGAATGGCCCGAAGGCCAGATGAAGGCAGAAGCATGGCGGTGACAGCTCACGCACGCAGGACGGCTCTCCTGCCTGCCGGGAGAGGTTCTAATTGTCTTGCCTGTGCATTAACTCATTTGCGATTCACACCAACTCGTGCTATTACTGTACTCATTTTACAGGTGGGGAAACCAACACACATGCAAAAATGAGTCATTTGTCTCAAGTCATTCAGCCAGGACAGGTCAAAGCCGGCAGTTGAAGCCAGCAAGCCATGTCCGCAGCGTCCAGGCTGCGACCCACCAGCTGCGCAGAGGGCTGGGCTCTCAGACACAGGTGGCACCAGGCCAGGAAGGTGACGCAGTGAAAAGGCATCCAGGAGTGCCTCACTAGGGTGAACCCGACAGGGGCGCACGGTGTTTCCCCTCAGACAAAGCCAAATGCAGGGCGTTCAACTTTCCCTGTTTTTCAAGAAGGGAGTAAAATCGAGGTTTCTATGTAGAAATTCCCAATGATCAGATTTGGTGATTTATTTATTCTTTAAAAGCCAAATGAAACACGTAAGTAGTCTGTAAATCAGCCGTCGGCTGCCACCTCCAGGGTACGGGAGGGGGCCATTAATTCTGCCTTTGGGAGTCAAGAACGTAGGGATGGGTCCGACGCTGATTTAGGGGCCCGTGGTCCTTCTGCGGGCACAGCTGCTCTTGGCAGAACCGCAGGCGCTCGACACTTCCACGATCGCTGACTCTTAAGTCCTGCTCTCATCTGTCCCTAAAGGAGCCATCAGCAGGAGGTGACAGCAACCATAATTCTGTTTTTATGATTACGGAGCGACGGTCCTTTCTGGCTGAGTGGTGCTGGGTGATGGGTGGTGATTTAGGGACCTTACAGCGGGATTAGGGGAGAAAAGCTAAATGCATTTTCCTCCGAGGCCCAGGCTGGCCGCAAACAAGTTTCTGTGGAGGATGCTGATAAAAAGCAAATTATTTTATTCTGCTCACAATCAATTCCAACTCCAGACTGCAGAATCCCCCAAGAAATAGGGTATTAACACTTATCATATGGAGCTGAATTCTTTGAGGAATAGTAATCCTTAAACAGACGGAGGCGACATCGTCTTTAAACCATTAAAATCCAGCGGTGTGCACGTGCTTATCCTTCTGAACGAGCCCTGCGCGGTCCTGACGCTTTCGGAGTGAGAAATGCATTCAAATCACGTTTTATTGGCAAGGACAGGGCTGCCCCCAGGGCACTTGTACTAGGAGTAGACAGTTTTGCAATGGGGTCCTCAGTCTGTGTCACGAATGTTGGGTCTTTCTGACTGTCCAGCATCTATTCCCCGTCCTCTGGTGTTAATGCCCCAGCCTCAGTCACTGGGCAGGGTGGGAACTGGGGGCTGGTCATGTGACCTGTGTTGGTCCAATCAGAGCCACTCCTGGGACTGTCGCTGGCACAACTGGGAAAGGGACCTCTTTTGCTATAACAGTTGCCTTGGGGGCAGGACATTGGCTTGAGGTTGCTTCTGATCGTGTCTTCTGTCGCTGCCAGCAGAGAATCAAGTCCACCTAGAGGAAAGCAGAGCTGAGAGATGGAGAGAAATGCATCTGTGTTTCAGAGTCCAGAATCCGGGTCACAGAAACCCTGGATCCAGCTGCACCTGATGCCGTAAACATTCAAGCTTTCATGTATGGAAGCGCATAAGCTCCTCTTTCACTTTAGTCTGCTTGATTTGGATTTCTGTCACTTGCAACCAACGGAGTCTGGACACTTACTTGCCTGTCAGACACCATCTCCTCCCGAGCACTGGTCCAGCCCACAGTGTCCCCTGAAGGTGGCAGCACAGAGACATTGTCCCTCCCTCCGCTCAGCCAGACACATGCTGGTCTGGCCTCCTCGGGCCACATAGCTCCCTTCCCTCCACGCCTGTTCCAGACCCGCAGAGCCCGGACCCTCCCTTGATTGGTCTCTCCGGGCTGTGCAGACCAGCCCCGTGCTCATTCGGGTTGGGGCCAGGCTGGGCTAACACTGTAACGTCCTTCACCTGCCTCAAGTGATTCCAGAAGCACCCGGAAGCATGCCCTTCCCTTCGCCCAAATCCTTCCCCTGTCAGCACTGCTGCTAAAGTGACAGCAGCAGAGAGTCTCGTCTTGAATTTCCTGATGAGGAAAATCACCCTGGAGAAAAGTAACACTTTAAACCTTACATTAAAGCCTCTCAGGTGATAACATGAGAATCCATTTTCCACGAGCAACTGTCGATAGGAGAAAAGCAGGATCTGCGGCACGCTCCACTTTTAATCTCAGCGTTTAGGATATTTTGGGAGCGTGACAGTCTCTGGGGATGTGACCCAGTGGCGTAGAAAGGTAACTGGAGGCCTGCTTTCTAATCCCGCTGGCGATCCATCTACCCAGCAAATATTTAGGGGACATTGCTACGCACCAAGCTCCATGCCAAGCACTAGCACACTGCGAGTCGTGTGACCTTTCTGAGCCGGAGAGCTTAGGCAGCAGCAGTTAAGATGGGGACACTTGAGCCACTTTTCCTTCTTGCTCCATGGCAGACATCACTCGAGAATCATGACATTCCGTCCTGCCGGGGCTCGGAGTGGGTTGCCAGTGGCTCCAGGCAGCTGCGTCAGTCAGAACGGGCTCGATTATGCTGCATAACAAACAAGATGTTTCGGTGGCTCGAAAGAACAAAGTGCCTTTTTCATTCACGCTGCAGGTCCTGCTTTAAGTCCCCTGCCCTTCAGAACCCGAGGCTCCATCACGGGGTTCCTCAACGCTAGCGCTATTGACATTTTCTTCTGCGAGGGCTGCCCTCTGCATCGCAGGGCGTTTGATGGCGTCTCTGGCCTCCACCCACATCATAGGTTGAACTGTGGTTGAACCAGCTGGCGTCCCCCGCTCCCCTCGCCTGGCCTTTGCTCACTTGCCTCCTTCTTGACGAGGCCGGGGCCTCCCCCTCCCACCCATCACCCCTCCCTGCTTTACACTCCCCGTAGTCCTTGCCCGTCTGGGACACTGACTCCCTCCGGATGCACTCCGAATGTCGTCTGTCTCCCCCTCCCTCGCGCCAGCCCCCTGGGGACAGGCCCTTTGTGTCATCCACAGCTCAGCTACTAGCAGACCTGGCCCAGCACTGACGCTCTGTGGACACGTGTTGAGCGAACGAGTGAGCCAATGAGTGAACCCATCGTACTCACTATCTCAGGACTGGACGGTCTCCAAGGACATGCTCTGCCTTTCTTTTAATCCCGTGCCATTCCAGCAGAACCGGAGGCGGTTCCTTTCTGTCCTGAGCCTTCCCACCCCTCACCTTGCTTCCTGCTGGAGTAACAGATCCCATCACTTATGCTGAGACGGTAGCGCCCTTCCCTTCCCACGAGCTGGCGAGTGCCGTTCCTAGGCAGCAGCCCGCAGCGGGAGGAGGGTGCTTGGCATCCCGGAGCTCAGAGCTCAAGCTCACAGCTATAATGAGGACACCTGCTGAAGCCAGGGCCTCGCTGGTTACCATGGAAACACTGCACCGGGAAAGTCGGCTCTTCCTTCATCAGGGCTCTGTCGGAGGCAGATGGTGATCTCATTAGCTGTTCCAACCAGTGGCCCCTGGAAGTCTCCTGCCTGCCTCACTCTCTCACCACACTCTGGGGAGAGAAAAAGGATCGTCCTGGTCCTCGGGCTTGTGGGGTTTTACAGTCCCTGCGATATAATCGCCAAGCGTCTCCTGAACACCTGTTACGTGCCTGGGCCTGTGCAGCAGTTTCCACAAAGGAGGAGGGGCTGAGGAATGCGTGACGGAGCAGCGGCCGCGTGTGTCCCGGGGCCTGGCTGTTCTCCTACTGACGTGGTGGCTTTAAACATGTCTGCGAATTCCGTGACACTCCTTCCCCTAGAAGTAGATTTATTCCCTGCTGTTGACTATGAACAAGTCATCCTCGGTGACAGGATGTGGTGGAGGTGGCACTGGAGGTTTCCAAGGCTTGGTCACCAGAGGCGGTTCAGCTCCGGCCTCCTTCTCTCTCTCTGTCTCTCCTTTTGGACTGGGCAGCCCTGAGCCAACGTGTCGGAAGTGTGGCCTCGCGGCGGCTGTGCTGGAGGTGCCGTGACGAGACCACACAGAGCAGGGGAGGTGATGGAGGAACCCCGGCTCCTGGCCCCAGCGTCTCTGTGAGCAGGCGAGCCTTAAGATGATTCCAGAACCACCCCTGTAATGCGGATGGAGCAGGGAGAAGCTGGCCCCACCAAGGCCTACCCAAACCGCAGATGCATGAGCAGAATAAATGTTGTCGTTTCATGCTGCTAAGTTGTGGGGCAGTTTGTTATGTGGCAATACATAACCAGGACACGGCACAATACTGGCAAGGTTAGAAGCTATGACTTTCCACATCTGTAATATGGGAATGGTCCCAGCGTGTCCCTCACAGAATTGTTAAGAGGATTGAGTGTGTTCACAAACGGCCTTGGACACACGCAGCGTCAGCTCCAGGGCCATCAGTGTAACCCAGCCAAGCAGGGGCGAGGACGTCAGTGGGCCCTGGGGTGGGTGAGAACATGGTGTTCGGAAGGCAGGCGTCCATCTCTGTGTGTTTCCAGGGCGTCGATGGCTAGAGCCCTCGAGTCCTCTGTTGAAACCACGGTGAGGTGTGTGAGATACACAGGGAAGAAAGAAGGAGAGCAAGGACGTGCCGTGGGAAGGAAATCTCCCTCCCATCCCGTTCCCCAGCGAGGCTCAGAGGGGCAGAGACCTGCCAAGGCCCAGTGGAGACACGGAGGAGGCAGAGCTGGGGGACACGATCTGGCTGTGCAGAGAGGGACACGGAGGTTGTGCACTGAGTGGCCAGGAGCGAGGGGCTCACAGGGACAAGCCAGGGGCAAGGCCAGCCACGGGGCAGTGATGGGGCCGGGCGCCGTGCGCACAGCGTCGACTCATTCTAACAGCTTCTCCTACAGCTCCCGAGACACCCACCCCTGTTTGTGGTAATGTGGTACCGAGAAAGAGAAACAGGGCACATGCGGAGAGAGACAGAGAGGCAGAGAAATGCACAGGGGGAGGCAGACCGAAAGAGACAGAAAAAGCAGGAGAGAGAGTTCCAGAGAGATGGAGGGACAGAGAGGACTGGGGGCTGGACCTGGACGGAGCCCAGGAGCTGCAGAGAGCCGGGAGGCCCTAGGCCGCAGCCCCGAGGACCCTGAGTCAACCCAGCAGCCGGGGCTGCTCTGCCTCCTGGGAGCAGGCCGGCAGCTGTTCGTGGTGGTCTCCTGCCCAATCCGTGCCTGGCCCCCCAACCCCACCCCCACAGAAGCCCTGCGTGCCGCATCACGTTTGACACCGCAGGCGTTTGTTCCCCTGGGTCCACTCTGCGCCCAGCCCTGCCTCTGCCGCGGCTCCCAAGCTGCCCACCTCCTGGAGTGGACAGATGCTCCCCCCTCCCCGTCCTCCCTGTGGACAGAGAGGACCCAGCCGGGGCTTCTGCGGGGGGCGGTGCTCACCGGAGAAGGCTCCAGGACTAGGCTTTGTGGATCAGAGCAGACGCCCTCCCTGGGAGGTGAGAGGGAACAGATGTGCTTCTGCAGTCTCCATGGAGACCTGCCAGCCGGGCAACCTCGATGGGCAGCCGGGCCTTGGATCTTTTGTCTGTGCAAAGCTTTCCGATGAACGAAAACACTAACAGCAAACCTGCCAGGCATCCGGAGGGACGGGGGCTTTCCTCCTGGCCTCTTGGGGCCTGGCCTACCAGGACACCCCAAAGCTGGAACAGATGGGTGGGGGCCCTTGATGAGCTCTCGAAGGACTGTGGGCACAGGCTGTGGTTGAATAATGCTCAGCTCCACCTGCCGTTGTTAAAACATGCTGATACCGTCCTGGCATGTCTTGAATGAGCAACAAAAAGCACATTTCGGAGGTGGAGGCAGATGACTAGACTATTGCATGGCCAACTGCTCGTTCAGTAATGAACTAGGGTGTGGGCAGCGAACACCGGAGACACAGTCCTGTCTCTCATGGAGCTGATTCAGGTGGGGGAAGGGACACTCGGCACAGCAACAAAGAAATGAGAAGATCCCAGCCAAGGAAACAAGACCAGATCACGGGCTAGAGAGTGACGAGGGTGGCTGGGTGGGTGTATGTCATGGGGCCTGCAGGGAAAGTCGCTCCGCACAGGCGACAGGAAAACAGGGAGCTGAATGCAAAAGGGAAAAGTGATCCAGGAGGAGGGAACAGCCAGTGCAAAGGCTCAGAGTCCACCTCCTCCAGGGTCTAATCAGAATTGTTCTCGCCGACTTGGGATGCTCTTGGCTTGCTGAGGGTGGAGGTACAGCCTCCTGCCCCAGCACGATCCTAGAAGATCATCTGCCTCCTCCACAGAGCAGGGCCAGGTGAGGGGCCCAGGGAGCTCCGTGGTCTCCCCTTTCAAGTTAACCTGTACGTGAGCCCTGATGACCTGGTGCTACTGGACCTTAAAACCCAGAGCTGAAGGCTCCTCCAAGGCCACTTAGGCCAGCGTTTCCCAGACATCAACATTCACGCCCCGGCACCGTGTTGTACCTGCGTCTCACCTGAGCATTACCGCACCTGTCTCTTCACACCAGCTTTACGCCCACCCTGTCGTGAAAGTTCACCTCGTCCTGGGAATAATACTCGTCACATTGTTGCTTGCTCTTTCTATGTCCTGAGCAATAGTTATTACAATTTAAAAATGTGCATCTGGGTTCCACCTGAAATCCAACCACGGAGGACACTTTGGGAAACGCTGTCCTGATCCAGCCCTGAGTTTACACGCAGCTGAGGCCGGAGATACGAGAGGGTTTGTACAAAACCACGTGACAGCGAGCCCCACACTTCCCGTCTGTCCTCTGGCTGGCGAACTCCCAGCCGACACTCAGGAAATAGGCCTGATGGCCCAGGCGACTCAGCGCTCAGAGGATGCCGGGTCTCCGTGCTCTTCGATTGCTCCGTAACTAACCTGTCTCCTTCTCCTCTGTCCCCCTGCTCCACCTGTGTCTCCCTCCCTTCCTCCCTCCTCTCCTTCTTCCGTCTCCCTCCCTGTGCCCTCCCTACTGCTCTGAAATCACCCCGAAGGTTCTCAAGCCTCAGCTCTGCCTACCGGGCTTATTCCAAGCCACGCTTTCCAGGCGGAAGAACCACTCATCTCTCCCTCTTCTCTGTAAAAGGGCAAAAAGATCTTTGTTCCTTGTGGACATTCTGAAGCAACCCACCACGTCAATGTGAGCCAACTCGGCCCCGTCAGAAGGCAAAGACATAAAGTGTAACTAGAATGTTTGTACCCTCACAATACCTTGGAATAATAATAAAAAAAAAAAAAGAATCCTTCAGAGAGGATTAATGTGTGCATCTACTGATGCGCAAGTGTTTATCAGAGCTCAGGTGTGAGTCGGACCCTGTTGGAGTCATGGAAGACAAAGCAATTAGCAAGACAAAGATCCTGCCCTGGCGGAGCTTATATTCCACTGGGGGAAACAGAATTCACAAATCAACAGGCTGCTCTCTCTGGCAGTCCTCCCCAGCTCTCTCCGGCAGTCCTCTCCAGCTCTCGGGCATCTGAACGCTCTGTCCTCTGCCTCCCACGGCACACGACATGTGGCCCTGCAGCAAATCGCCAGGAGATGCTGAATGAATGAAAACAGATGAATGAGCCCGTGTTTACGTGCAAAAACATAATTGGGGATGTGCTCATGTTTACACGCATTGGACGACAGGTGGGTGCACTTGGGCGCATGCTAACGGCTGAGGCCATGTATGTGGGTGTGTGTTTGGGTGCAGGGCATTGTACTTTGTGGGTTGGCATGATGCTGCCTTTGGCAAGGGCAAGGATATAGCATCTGATAGGTGGCTTGGTGGTTCACAAGTGTGTGTGTGTGTGTGTGTGTGTCATATGTGCATGAGTGTGTGTGTTTTATAAGGGCATGTGTGGAAGAGAGTGTGTGAGTGTTTGTGTTTTTAGAAGTGCATGTGTGCGTGAGAGAGTGAGTGAATTTGTAAGTGTGTGTTTGCAAGTGCATGAGTGCACGGGTGTCAGTGTGTGTCTGTATGTGTGTGTGGTAGGCACAGATGCACAGCTCACGGTCCCAGATCACACTGACTTCCCGGTGACCCAGAAATGCAGAGAGGGATGGCTCTGTCAGGACTTAGGAGGAGAGGAGGGGGGAACAGAGAGGGTAGAGATGCCAGGAGCTTGTGCCCTGTCTCCTGGCTCCCTGGTGCCACAGGAAGGGAGGCCCAAGGGTGGGCCCATGTGCAATCACCTGTGTATGCCAAGGACGCGCCCAAGGCTGCCAGGCTTGGCTTGTGTCACGGTCTCTCTAAACCCGTCCTCTGTGTGGGGCCCTTTAAGACCATGGGGCATCTCCCTTTGACAAGGCCACACCTGTCTGAGCTGAGCTCCCCTGCAAGAGGCAGCCTGAGTGGGGGAAGAGCCGCCAGACCCCTTGGGGGCCTCCACTGTCATGAGTCCCATGTTGCTGGACACACTGCTGGGCTTCTCTGCCGCCTCATCCACATCAGGGGCAAAACTTCCAGGCTCAGACCCGGCCACCGACCCTGGGCCTGTGCCTCCTGGGACACCTGCCCTCTTGTTCCCACCTGTCTGTGCACAGGGTTGCTACCCTGGGGGCCTGGCTCTGTCCCTTCTCTCCCCAGTTCCCCTGACTCTTTCCTTGGTCAGGTCTCTGTTCCCGGCCCCTGGGCCCCACTGATGGCTGACTTTGGCCCCATCCGGAGACACCAGAGGAGTCCAAGGTCCACCTGCTTTGGCCACCTTGCTGGACAGCCCTGCGTGCTGTGGCTCTGTGAGTCTCCTTCTCCCTCGACACTCCTGCTCTGTCCAAGAGGAGCCAAGCCCCACGGGGTATCTTCTGATCGTCCTCAACCCTCACCACCGCAGCCCAGGAGGCCTGGCTGCCCCTGAAGTGTGCCCGCACCCCGGCCCCTCCACCCAATCCCCTCCCCAGAGAAAGCAGGTGGGCAGGAAGCAGAAATCAAGAGTTGGGTCTGGACGGCCCGAGTTCCACCCGGGCCTCTGCACCCTGCTGAGGGACTGGCCAGCTCGACTCTACACACTCACCCTGGCCCTCCCTGGGCAGTCTGCCTGTCCATCCGCTCTGCATCTCTGAGATCTCCTCGTCAGGAAAGTTCTCCTGTTCCTACGTCGGCTCCTTCCCCTATTCCAGGGAAGGGCAGGCAGTGTGGGTTGGCTCTTGATCAAATAATATATGCTAATGTACGCACTGCGGGCTGTAGCCAGGGCAGCCCCTGCGTGGGCAGAGCAGTCAGCGTGGGTCAGTGGTCAGAGCTGCAGCCGCAGGCTGGGAGGACCCATCTCCTCTCTCAAGGAAGACCCAGGTCACAGCCAAGGCTGAGTGGAGCCTCTGACTCTGTGCTCTTGGACGTGGGACGGGCTAACGTATCAAGGCCAGGTGCCGCGGACCCCACGCAGCAAGGCTGTGCGGAACCAGATGTCTTCCAGAAAATTGTAGGCCCCACTGACCCAGCAGCACCCCCGAGTCCTGTGCAGGCGGCTGCCACGGAATCCGACCCGCAGAGGAGACTGGGAGATCCAAGGGGGGCAGACCAGGCTTGACTGTGCCAGGAACCCCAACCCCACCCACCCCTGCTGACAAAATCTTCAACTGCTCAGGATGCCTGCACAGAGGATGCCCACGTGCTGGCACCAGACTGTTCAAGCTTTGTGTTTCCATATAAAAATCCAGATTCCTGGCTTTTCTGACAAAGACCAAGCACCTGGAAGCAGCAGGCTGGCACTCACTGGAAAACCACGGCATATGCTGGCAGCAGCCTCCCTCAGGGGACGGTGCGGGCTCTCTGGGTCACGTAGTGCCCAGCTGGGGCAGCCCCTGGCTGGAGCTACCTGTCGGGCCTCTGTAGGAGCTGAATGTGCATCGTGGATTCCACAGGTAAGGGCAAAAACTAAACCAGCAAAAACACAAAGTCTCTAGCCAGGTATGGAAGCCGCCTGTGGTCAGGCTCACGCCTGCCTTTAAACTATTTGGGGACAGACCCCCCGACCGAGGCTCTGCTGTCCAGCCTTTCCCAGCCTATACCTGACATGCCTTCCCTGCATCCTCTCTCTCTCCTGAAGTCCAACAATAAATCCTTCCAGGCCACCTTCTCCAGGAAGCCTTCCCCTTGGGCAGCAAAGTTTAATGCTGATGTGGTGTAAGACCCAGAGTGGACAGGTCAGCAGTGACTTACAAGTCCTTCCAGCACAGGCATTTTTGTTCCACTGCTAAATGAAGAAAAGAGGGTCCCCAGGCCCCAGGGACTGCCCATCCCCAGGCCTGAGCAGGCCCCTCTGGGCTTCCCCCTCTCCCTCTGCTCTACCCGGTTCTGCACCTGCTCCCACCCAGGTGCTGGGCAACGGGACAGGAGCCCTGAGAGGCCCCGGGTCTGACAGCCTGTGCCAAGTGGGCCCTTAATCACCAGAAGGAAAGCACAGGTGGCTAACGGTCTGCAAAGGCCGCAGCGGTGACCGATTCTGCCAGGGGTATGGTGGCAATGAACCATATTTGTGGTTTTATAACATCAACAAGAGGTTAGGAAGCCAAGCCCTGCTCAGCTACGAGGCCACCTGGAAGGGTGAACCAAGCCACTGGGAAGCAGGGGACAACACCCTTGAGGCCGGCCTGGGGGAGAATAACTCACATGTAGCCTTAGGACAGGCCAAACACACCTCCAGAAGGCTGTGGCAGAAACTGCTTAGGCCCATCTTGGGGCCTTCAAACCAGTGACCCTCACTCAGAGACTCAGTGTCTCCTGACCCTTCTGGCTCTGTCACCACCAAGCTGTGTTTCTTTAGGCAAGTAACACAGCCTCTCTGTGCCTTAGTGTCCCCACTGGTTAAATGGGGATCATTATAGAGTCGTCATGGAGAGCCAATTATTTATTATGTGTAGAGGCACTTAGAGCAGAGCTGACCCATGATAATTCCCTAAGAAATCAACCAAACCTCAGTCACTGACACCTCAGCTCCCTGGTTTTCATGGTATCAATGCCTGTTTCTAGTTTGATCTAGTGATTTTTCAAAAGGGGCACACATTCCGCTTAAATATAGATATTTATGATAGAAAAGACATCACTTTGTCTCTCTGGTCACATTTGGAATTTAAAGCCAGTGCGTACATGGGAGACTATGGCAGGAGGAAAGGCGCTGTGAACAGCACCGGCGTGGCCTGCAAGGACCCAGGCCTGCTCCCTCCGTCGAGGGCGGCGGTGGAGGGGTGTTAAAGACAGGCCAGCGATGGGCGGAGACTGCCCACGAGAAAGCGGAGAGGTCAAAGGAGAGCCGCACCTGCGATGCGGTGTCAGTGCGTGTGATGCGCCTGTTTGCCACCGGAGCACCTTGCCTTTCTTTGAAAGCCCCTTGTTTTCCATGTGCCTTACAAGTCCCGCACTTTAGGAAATGTGGCGCCAACTCAGCAGCCGGGCACCGTGGTGGGAAGACGGGGCCGGGGTCGGGGCAGCACACGTAATCCCAGCTGGCCCCGGCAAGTCAGGTCCTTCACCTGCCAAGTGGGAGGGGATGTTAGACTGCGTTTCCCTAACGTCCCTGCACTTTTGAGAATTCTAACACAACACGTCCCTGTGATTTTCCAGAATTTTTTAGAACGTCAGGAGACCCTGAGTTAAGGCAATCTGGTGTCATCTCCCAATCAGCCCTGGTTCCCTTTAGGGGACATCACCTGTGTCCGTAGCAGGACTTGGTATAAGAGACAAAGGGCAGGTCTTTCCTCTGGTGAAAGAGGCAGCCACCAACAGGGTGGGCTTTCTGGGACATTGGGATGACCTTCGCACCACAGAGACGCCTGTCTCTGTGCACTCGAGGACAGCGCAACCCCTCCACTGAAGGTGGCGGCTTGATGCCACCCCCCCCAATAAACAGGGTTTGTTTGTTTACACATTCAGTGTGTCTCTCCACCCGCTCCCACCCCAGCTAACACACACACACACACACACACACACACACACACACACAATACGAGCTCCCCAAGGGCAAGGGCTTTGCTTGTTGTATTAACTGCAGCATTAGTAATCAATAACTACTTAATCCATCCATCCCCACAAATAGCTACGGAGCACCTGCTCTGTGCCAGGTGCCGGGCATTTAGCGTTGAAAGAGGCAGAGAGCCCCTCTTCGCTGGAAGTTTGCATCACGGTCGGGGGAGCCGTTAACCGGCTGAGCCGGTGAGCGCGCACCGTAAAACCCAGGCAGTCGCGGGTGCTGCGGGGAAAAGGACGCAGGGCAAGGGGAAGGCGGGTGGGTGGGGGCGATTTGTGGCAGGGTTGCAGATGGCTTCTCCGAGGAGGAGCCCGTGAGCAGAGACCCTTCCGGGGTTTGGAGCCCAGACCCTTCCAGCCTACCCGGCACCCCCAGTCTCCCTCCCCGACTGTGTGTCCTCGTCACTGTGTACATTTACATCTTCGTTTGCTCATCGTCAGTGTCCCTCAGTGTGATTTAGATTCCGAGACGGCAGCGATGATGCTTACGGGGTGTCCGCAGAGCCTGGGCAGAGCCCGGCACGGAGCAGGGGCGCCACAGACGTTCGCTGGATGTAGCCCTTGCCGCGTTGCCTGGTGGTCATGTACGCTGTGGTGTGAGTGATCAGTCTGCCACTCATCTCTCTTTCTTCTTTTGGACAGCCCCTGTGGGCTCTTCAGCACAGAAAGAACGACAAGGTGACCTTCTGTCACCGTGGGAAGCAAACCAGGCCTCAAGGCTCTGAGTTCTGAGCCCCCTCTCTTTCTGGGTTTCGGGGCTGACACCCTGTGCCCAGCGAGTGGTTACAGTAATGACAGTAGCCAGGTGGTACCGGGGTGGGGGGAAGGGAGGCTGCTGTGGGGACGCGGGTGGGGGGCAGCGGTCCTGCAAGCAGATCCTGGAGATGGGCAGAGAGGGTGGGGTTTGGGGTCTTGGGGCCCATCGGGCAGGGCCTTGGAGGATGGCGCTGGCTGGGTTTGTGGGAAACGAGGCTGGCAGCAGGGAGGAACATTTCTGCTGCCCAGCAAGGCTGACAGAGGCCCTGGAGAGCACAAGGACAGGTTCTGATAGCAACGACTGTTGCTGTTGCTATTGCTCTCCCAGCTGATGGCTTCCAAGCGCTTCCTCCATGCCAAGCAGTGTTCCCCGTGTTTTCCATGCAGTGAAAGACTTAACCATCACAATAAGCCTGTGAATAGGGGCTATTATTATTCTCCTTTTACAGATGGGGAAACTGAGGCAGAGTGAGGGAGTAACTTTACCAAAGCCACACAGCCACTAAGTGACGGAGCTGGGGCTTGACCCAGGTGGCCTGGCCCTGAGACACATCTCAGCTGTTCCTGCCTCTTTCTTGTCTGGGTAAAGGGCGGGGCCTTGGGGACGAGCCTGGTCACGTGCATGATGGAGCAGGGCCAGGACGCGGTGGCCCCTGCAAGGTCAGATGTTGATTTTGTTCACTGGCTTCAGGCTTCTCATCCTATCCCAGCCAGAGCCCAGGGAGAGGCAGATGAACCAAACCAAAGAGTGTGGCTCTGGGTGGCTGCCAGCCAGACGCAGCGAGCTGCTCCCCAAAGCAGCACTGGCCATCACGGTCCCTCTGCAGGGCCAGGGAGCTGAGTTCTTCTCCAACAGGACAGCCACCCGGAGCACAGACAAGCCACGAGGACCAAAACCTGGCCTCAACCTCAGACCAGAAAGAAGAAGAGCAAATAGCTAAGCAAATGCAGTGCAACCCCAAAGTACCGCAGGGACAAACAAACAGCACGTCCCTCTGCGGAGCGAGATCTTGGCTGGTCATTGGACAACACCAAAAGGAAAACGATTCTGTTTTCCCATTTTCAGGGTGGATGGAGACAGGCTGGGGACTCGAGGGACATCTGTGGGAGCAGGTCTTGCTGGGCAGCTTCAGGAACACAGCACTCCCCGGGATCCAGCGCAAACTTTCATTTATAAAGTAAAAAAAAAAAAAATTGTGAAATGGAATATTCATCCAGAAAAGTACCTATATATTTATTATTATTACTAGGTTATTATAAGGTGAGCATTCGAGCACCCCTCCCCACCACCACATCAAGACGTAGATGCTCCGGAAGCTTTCTGTGTCCCCTTGCCCAAGCACAGCCTCCTGGCTTCGTTAAAAGTCATCCCTCTTCGGACTTAGGGTGCCGCTGCCTGTTTCCCTCTGTTTTTACAGTGTCGGAGTCTGCTCGCCTAAACAGACACTGCAGTTCAGTTTTGCCTGAGTTTGGACTTCGTGCAAGTGGGATTATTCATTATACGTTCTTTTGTGTCTGGCTTCTTTTGCTCAATAGCGTGTTGGCTGCAGCTGGTCCCTCCTTTCGCTGTGGGTGGTGTGCCCAGGCGGGCGCACCGCGGGGCGCTCACCCCATCCACTGTGGGTGGCTGCTCGAGCCGCCCCCAGGGCACGGGGCTATTCCCCGTGCTGCTTGGGTGGACGTCCTTGGACGTGTGTCCCATTGCACATGCACAATGCATTTCTGCTGGAGTCACACGGAGGGCACGATCGCTGAGCCAGAGGGTCTTCACATCTTCGTCTCTATTCGACAGTGCCAGGCTGCTCTCCAAAGGGCTGGCACCAGTGCCTCCAGCCCCTGGCAACGTGATGTCCTTGGCACTGCGGGAACATCATATTCTCACTCTGGTTCATGTCCTTTATGGGAGGAGGCCAGTGCGCAGGACGAGCCTCCTGAGGCGGGAGTGGGCACTGTTCACACCTGGCCACGGCTCCTGTCTGCCTGGTAGGCTGTGGCTCGAAACGGCTAAGGGAAGCCATCTCAGGACCTCATATCCCGGCTGCTGCTCTCGCCAACTCTGTTATCTCAGTGATTTAATTGGCCTCCCTGAGCCACCGTGGCCTTGGGTGTCGAGTGTGGGTAATGACATCTGCCTCCCTGGGCTGTCGTGAGTGTTCGTGGGCTGATGTCTGCAAAGCCTTTGGGTGTGGCCGGCCTCTGAGAGTGCTCAATAGCTGACAGCCAGAACTGAAGCTGTCCCAGGGTCCCCCCACGCAGGCCCCCCGGGCATAGTGAGGTCTATGTTCTAAGGATGGCGGATGAGACAAAAGCGGGGCGGGGTCGACATTGCCCGTTGAGTTCGGTATATCCGGATGCACCATTTCCCCGTGGGGCGGGCACAGCACTCCCTCCAGCCTTGGAAGGAGCATCCGTTTTTTTAGGTAAGTCCCAGAGGAAGGAGCCGGCTGCCTGTAGGGGCCAGTCATACGGTGGGAAACACTGTGTATCTTCAAGGAACAGAATGGCGTCCACCCGGGTGAGATGTTCAGACCTAGCAGACGGGCACGGGGACAGCCTGGAAGCCGAGCGTGGCTGCCCTTCCAGCTCGTGCTGGTCCCAAGGCTGGAAGCGCGGCGGAGATGGCCGGCGCTGGGCTATTTTAACCTCAGCAGAGCACATGCAGATGAAGTCGCCTACGGTTAACGTGTAGCTGGGGCCTTGTACTCAAGACAAGGTTGGGGGCCCAGGAAGCAGCATTAGATAGTATTCTAGCCCATCTAGAATGAGGCCATTTAAAATTCATTTTTAACCTTCTGATTGTATCAGTGAAAAAGTGTCAGGTTCAGAGTCATTAACCACTAACAAGTGCTAATGTCTCTTAGAAAAAAGAGAAAGCCAGCCCTGCTCAGAGCCCCCAGGGCCCTGCGTCTGCCCAGAATGTACGAACGGGGTCTGTTTCTTAGGTTTCGGAGTCTCTGCTTTCTCCTGGCCAGCACTGGTGGGCTGGGGCTGGGATCGTACCTGGGGCAGGAGCCTCTGCAGCTAATCTAAAGCCAAAATCTTATGGCATCAAAATCAGTCTTAAAAACCTTGTAAATAGCCTGGAAAACAGTGTCGTGGCTTTGTGTGTTTAACCCTGTGCAGTCGTTGTATACACGACTTGCACAACAGAAGCAATAATGCTACATGTATAACCAAGAGTATACGTGCAAAGTCATGTGTTGCTATTTTTTTAATAATCTTTTTGTTGCGATATAATCACACACCATAAAATTCACCCTTTCAAAAGCAATTCTTTCCTGCCTCAGGATGCGAGCCTTGTGCATGGGCTTTAGAGGTTTTGGTAGAAGCACAAAGTTGTGCAACCATCACCAATAGCTAATTCCAGAACATTCTAGCTAATTCCAGAACATTTTCATCAGTCCCTAGTAAGACCCATACCTGTCAGCTGTCACCATTCTTCACTCCTCTCAGCTCCTGGCAACCACTGATCTACTTCTGTCTCTATGCACGTGCCTGACCTGGACATTTCATACACTTGGAATCATACCAGATATGGCCTGTTGTGTCTGGCATTTTTTTTTTTTTACTTAGCATATTCTTAAGGTTAATCCATGCTGTTGCATGTACCAGGATGTCATTCCTTTTTATGGCCAGATAATAGTGCATTGTATGAATAGTCCACATTTTGTTCACCTGTTCATTATGTGATATATGCTGAAGGAGAGACAGAGAAGATCAAAGACAAAGAGACAGAGAGGCAGAGAGAGACAGAGACAGAGAAACAGAGAGAGAGGATACCAGGGGATCACACTCTTAGAACCGGTGAGGATCAAGACCACATCCAAGGTGACTCAGTATCCAAGTGGGAACCTGAGTCAGAGCACCAGGCTTCTTGTCCTCATTTGCTGTGTGACCCTGGACCAGTTGCTTGCCCTCTCTGAGCATCAATTTGTTAATATAAACAAATGCTGTGGATCCCCCCAAACATGTCTAAGGTCCCTCTCTTTGATGTCCGCATTCCTGGCAATGCTCTGCTGAGGCTGTAATACATGAAAACTTATCAGTTCTTGCCACCTGGTTGAAGAACTTTATAGAATCATTTCCTAAAATCTGACGTTGACGTGGCAGGGGTGAGGTGTTGTGAGCAGAGCCCTGACTGCCCAAAGAGTCCACGGAAATCTTTTGGTTTGAAGCTATACAAGCCCAATTCAAAATGGCTTAAGGAAAAAAAAATCAAGAATTGAAGGTTCAGTAGCTGAAAATACATAGGGAACTTCTAGCTGCCGGCCTGGGGCGGGGACAGCCACCCCACGCCCCTCTGAAACACCGTGGAGTCAGTGCATTGCCCACGTGGCTCTCCCTGCACCTGCACCTGGGCTGCCACCTGACGACAGCAGCTGCTAAGTGGGGGTCAGGGAGGGAGGCCGTGTGGGGCTGGGCCCCAGGAACAGGGGAGCATGCCCCCGAGAGCCCGTCCAGGGAGAGGTGGGGAGGCAGGACTAGCCCGTGTAGGCCGAGGCTCCAGGCGTGCCCCCCTGTCCCACTGGATGGCACTTACAAAACACAAGGTCAGACATAAAACTGAGAGTCTCAAGACAGCGGCCGCAGAGTTCGAAACCCCCAGCACAGGCCCTTCTGCACCCGGCCCAGGCCGGACTGTTCTTTACAATGAAGGGGTTCAAGGGTAATTTCACCACGCGTGGTTTGTGCCTCATGCACCCTGAGACATCCAGAAGAAGGCGTGGTCCTGCCCTGGGTGCCAGCAGGGCTGGTACTCCATTTCAGTGACTGTTTTTCTTTTCTCTTCCTGTGCATATATCATTCCTTCCTCCCGTCTCTCTGTGTCTCTGTCTTTGCTGAACACATTCAGATGGGGTCTTGCAGGGTGTGGGTTAGCCACACCTAGGGCGGTAGTCCAAAGAGGGGGCCAAAGCCCTCCTGGGCTCTGGTTCCAGTTCCAGCTCTGCCTCAACAAATGCGTGGCCTTGAACCTCCAGCCACCAGCTGTTTCCTCATCCGTAAAGCAAAAGGGCAGGGCTGGAGGGCAGCCTGGCTCCTCCCCTGCCTCTGGGAGTCTAGGAATTGCAGGATCCCCCTCTCATTCCCAGCCCCACCCTCTGCACAGCCCTGTCCCCTGGACTTGTCCCCTCTCCTCTCCTTGTCACTCTACATCCCGCTGCCCAGAGTCTCTCACATCCTGGCGTGGGTCCCAGGAGAACCCTGTGGCTGGGTCTCTGGGGAGGGCCACCCGAGGGCCTCGTCCCAAACCTTGTAGGCCCTTTGGACAAGGAGTGGGGAGGAGGCCCAGAGGACCCCAGAGACAGCAGAGAGGGACACATGCTTGGACTTGTGACTCTCACCTGTTGGCCACATGCACAGAAACGTGATTCATAAATATGTTGTGCCCAGAAACCATCCGCAGAGTCTAGCAGTGCCAAGCTTGGTACAATTTGTGACATAAGGTGTTTGCTGAATGTGTGCTAATTACACGTGCAGAAAAACATATCTTGGAACAAGGGGTGCGAGGTGGGGGCGGGGACAAGGGGCTAGGAGGCCGTTTCTGCAGCAGGAGGCTGACCAGGGTGGTTGGAGTGGTCAGTCTGGAATGAGTGAAGCTGCCAGGAGTCCCAGGGCTCCCGGAAAGGGATGTGAGAGCCGGGACGGAGGGAGGGGCTGCGGGCAAGGGTGTCAGAGGAGACTCAGGAACGATCGAGCCACGCAGAGAAAGAGGTTTCTGCATGAAAAGCCCAGCCCTGCTCGTTCTATAATATTTACTGAGCACCTACTATGGGCCAGGCACGATGCTGGGGCCTGAGCATGCAAGATTCCCAAGGCCCTTGCCCTACTGGCGCTTATATTCTAGCTGGGGCGGGAGTGATGGGTAGTAAACAAGGAAACAATTGGTAAACAAGAAACCATATCATGATTGAGTGCTGTCAGGATGATCAACAAGGGTGTGAGGTAGACAGTGCTCTGGGAGTGGAGGGATTGTTTGTGTTTGGGTGGTCAGGGCAGGCCTCTTGGAATGTGAGGAAGAGGAGGTGGGGTAATAGTAGTGATAATAGTAATGTGCCAGACACGGTGGCTCAGGCTGTAATCCTAGCACTCTGGGAGGCCGAGGTGGGAGGATCCGTTGAGGTCAGGAGTTCGAGACCAGCCTGAGCAAGAGCGAGACCCCATCTCTACAAAAAAGAGAAAAATTGGCCAGGCATGGTAGTGCACACCTATAGTTCCAGTTCCTCAGGAGGTTGAGGCAGGAGGGTCGCTTGAACCCAGGAATTTGAGGTTGCTGTGAGTTATAATGATGCCACTGCACTCTAGCCCGGGTGACAGTGCAAGACCCTGTCTCAAAAAATAAAAATAAAAAATAATAATAATGCATAACATTGGTATGTGCTGGTCACTCTCCTAGGAGCTTTACTTTCCTCAACTCATTTACTCTCGTGGCAGAAACCAGGACGGCATTAAAGCAGGTTCCTCTCCCTCCTGGGCTAACACAAGAACCACATTTCCCAGCCTCCTCTGCAGGTAGGTGCTGCCGTGGGACTTAGATTCCAAGCCCACGTGGTTGGAGGTGATGCAAGCGTCTTACAGGCCTGGCCCAGAGAAACCTCCAGGTCCACAAGCTCTTTGTCTCTCCTCCCCCTCTGCCAGCCAGCATTCAGGAATCCAGTGGAGGACTCTAGGGCCCAAGGGGATGCTGGAGCCAAAAGAAGGTAGGAGCCTGGGTTCCCGAGTCACCGCGTGGAAGGTGGCCACTCAACAGCCATGCGAGCCAGAAATAAACTTCCATCATGATAGCCGCTGAGATTGAGCAGGGTGATCGTTTGTTCCAATTTGCCTGGAAATGTCCTGGTTTTAGCAGTCCCGGGTGACCCTAAATCTGATCACCTTAAATTTAGGGGTCATTTGATATAGTGGTTAGCTGTCCTCATAACTGATAAAGTCATCACACCAGCCTTATAAGGTAGATATTGATATTATCCCCATTGTGTGGATGGGGAAACTGAGGCTGGGAAGAGGTTAAGTCATTTCTCTGAGGTCATCCTCCAAAGGTCACTTGGCTAGTAGGGGAGGCAGGAATTGAAAAGAAAGTCTGTCCCTGAGTTTGTGTCCCTACCCATGAGGTGACACTGTTATTTCAGGATCCCAGTGAAAGATGAGAAAGGGAAGAACCGGGGGAAGTGCACCCCATGAGCAGCCTGCAAAGACCAAATGACACCCCAGGGCCCACTTGTCATATCTGTGTCTGTTCACGGTTCTCTGACTCCGAGGCAGAGAGAAGCATGTCCCTCTATGGGGACTCCTGAAAACATCTTGTCCTGACTGTGTAGGGGATTCTACAAGGATGAAGACCGTGATGTTTTGTACGTGTTCTCCCTGGAGTCCAGCACTACCCCCAGCCTAGAGTAGGCGTACAAGAAATGTTTGTTCGTAAATGTTACCAAACATTTGTTGAGAGCGGACGCAAAGAGCAGCAGAGGGATGCACGAATCGGCGCGAAGCAGAAGGGATGCGGGGAGGGGCAGAGGCAGACACGGCGGGGCGCCAAGGGCATCGCCATCCCTCCCATCCACTCCTCCCCGGCTTACGAAAGAGCCCTTATCCACACAGTGGGTGGGGACGACGCTGCTCCCCCCTGGGGTCGGACAGCCCGGCCTTGGGAGCTCTTCTGTGTCGGGGCTGCAGTGGTCAGAGACGGCTCTGAGCAGAGGCCTGGTGTTCCTGGTCGGGGGTGACAAGAGACGTCCCTAATGAGACGGGTGAGCTCAGCGTTCTAAAGAGGATTCTCCAGGAGACACCTGGCTACTTGGCAGGGGGAGGAGGACACCTCCCAGCCCAAACCTATGTTTTTCCTTTCGAACAAAGGGATAAGTCACTGTGATTCCCCATTAACTGCCTGGCAGGACTCCTTGGGTGTACCGGGGAGTTCTCCATGGCACTTGGGCATCTCGGGGAGCTCTGACACCCTCGGCTGGAGTGTGTGTCCCTTTATGTCCTCTGAGAAAGGAGCCCCGTGAGGAAGGGACCAGAGAACCTGAGCCGACTGGGCACAGGGGAAGGAGGGATTTGCTTCACCATCGGACTGGCGGAGATTGGACTAAATGCGGAAGGATCTGGTACATGACAGGGGTCTGGCCCTCCAGCTTCTTCCATTCTTCTCAGCCCATCGACGGGCTCAGGGTGAGCATATGACGGAGGTGGCTCCAATATGTGCTAATCCTGAGACTTTTCTAGAAGCTTTTGCTGGAGGTGCTGATACGGTAGGATTTCATCCTGGAGTTTTTGGGAACATCTTTGTCAGTTCAAGGGAAGAGCCTCCCAGACAATGATGCCAGTACGGAGGGAAGCCAAGAGGTGGAGGTCTTCCTGAGCACATTGTGGAAGCCCCCGGATCTAGCTGTGCCTGAAGCTGAATCCCCTTGGACTTTTTTGTTACTTAAGCCAATAATAACTACCCATTTGTAGTTTAATATCAGTTTGACTTGGAATTCTGTCCCTTCCCACATAACAAACCTGACTATGTATTTGTTCTGCTCATCAACACTGGCAAGAGGTCAGCCTCATTGGGAAAAACAATTAGCCTCTTCTAAGGAAGGATAGCCTTCTAAGGAAGGCTCCTGGAAGTATTGTATCAGACTAGTGGGATTCCGAAATGCACACTCCCTCGCATGGAGTCAAGGCCCAGTTCTAGGAAGGCCCATTCTTTAAATTGTCCTGTGCTCTATCTGTGCCAGTCACAGGTCATTGACTGTCCTCAGACCCACTGCCTGCCCATCTCCTGCTGTGCTCTGTGTCCTGGGGAGCCTGACCCCCACTTGGGCGTTGCCTGTGGGCATTGGGCCAGGCTTGGCCAATCAAAGGCACCACCGGGGCCTGGGGGGTGGAGGAAGGCATAAGCCATGGTATTTCTTGCCCTCTCTCTCTGCCAGGGGCCAAGACTGTGCCTTTTCTGTGGCTGTGGCTCCCTTCATGGTCTCTTAGGCCAAGCCCAGCCTGGCCTACCAGCTGGCCGCTGCATGATGATGAATGACTTTCCTCCCTGGGAAAATGAGTGTCAAGGTTACCTGTCCATCCCTTTCTGCCAGCTTCAGTGTGGTCAGGAGAAAACAGTTAACCCATTTAAGAGCAAATATTTTGAAGTTAACTTATCAGAGTTAGAGCCAAGCAGGTTTCCATCCCATAAAAGCAAACATAATTGAGTAGTGCCCCACAGACCAGCCATTTAGCTGCTAAATGGAAAAGTGTCTGCTAATGATACTGGCACTCTGGTTACTGGAAGAAGTCCTATTCAGGGGAATTCTAGGACAAAGTTCCCAGTATTTGGTTACCATGCATGTTACAAGCTTGTTATAGATCAGTTACAATAGATCAGTTACTGGTTGGGGCGCATGAAAGTGGGTGACATATTATTTCTTATGCAAGATGAAGAGCATAAACCAGAATTACTCAAGGGCTTTTCAGGGAATCTGTGTCCTTGTGGTCCCCTACTTGCCATACTTAGATCCAAAAAGACAGAGAGCAAGGGAAGGTGAGTTCAGATGCACAAGTTTTATTCCAGAACAATTCTGAAAGGCAGCTGTCTCTCACCTATCTGGGGGAGGCTGAGGCTCATGCAGTTTCCTTCTCCCCCCCCGCCCCTCCCCGGGCCCAGCCACTGTCTAGCCCTCTTCCCAGAAGAGGAAGACAACGAGGGGTGCAGCATCCCTCACTTCTCATCAGCCAGTGGGGACGAGGGACAGCCCGAAACCTACACCAACGGCAGCTCTCGCGCAACCCACGTGCCAGCAAGGTTCAGCTCTGCCCGGGGAGCAGCGGACAGACCTGGGAGTGATGCCTGCTGCTAGCATGTTCCTTCCCCACTCGGGCTGTTCCACGGCAGAAAGATTAAGAACAGATTTGTGCGATCATCTTAGACCAGGATCATTTCCAAGGCCTAACTTGAAGTTCCCTCAGAAAGAAGCCAGGGAGGGACGGTTCGATACTGCCCCACAGTCCAGCGCTAACCGCCTGCAGGTCGTGCAGGCTCCCCAGGTTCCGGGCACAGTCCCCACCAGCTGCAAGTCCGGGGGTTCCCAGGCCACCCACACTTCTGACCAACTGGCTACAGATTCAGGGATTCCTATGAGCCACTCAGGTTCCAGAATTCACTAGAACAATTCCCAGAACCCAGGAAGTGCTACACTTATGACCACAGTCTTATTACAGAATACAGATCATGACCAGGCAAGAGAAGAGGCCCTCAGGCGAGGTCTGGGGGTGGGGGTGGGGGGTCTCAAACTCAGGGTTCCCGTGTTCTTGCCCCGTGGTGTCAGGACACATGTCTCCCTCGCACATCCATGCGTTCTCCAACCAGCAAGCTCCCTCCCAGAAACCCACGACAAAGACCAGACACATTCTTTACCACGGGAAGCACAGAGGTGGAGAGAATCGTGTTTCCAGCCACACGCCCAGCCGCCTTCCCTCCCGCCACCCACGGGGCCTCCTCACAGGCTGTGGACCAGACTCGCGAGCAGGAGAGGCTGGGTTAAGAATTTTGGTGGACAGAAGCCGTTTGCCTGTGCTTTATCCATTTCTCCTCCTTTTGAGGGCAGAATTTGTGTTTTTCTTGGGAAACCACCTGTTTCTCACTCTCAGCGCACTGGGGTGGCCTGAGCTGACCCTAGCAGTGAGCAGGTGACTCACGCCTGGCCAATCTGCGCATCAGATTGGCTACCTACTTTAGCTCCCAGTGGCCACCGAAATGCAATTCTCAAACGTCTCTGAGATTATTAAATAGAGAGACATTCTTTTTGCACTGTTTATAAACTGAGAAATTCTTAGAGACACCATAGGAGATAACTTGCCTGCTTACAAAGCCGCAGGATGGAAATAGAGATAAGAGATAAAAAGTCAGAGAGGCCGAATCCTGATGAAATAATTTAAGCCAATAGATCTAGCCAGGCCTGGAGACTGTTTGATTCCCTCCGGACATTCCAATCTTGGGTCCAAAGAATTTGATTTTTTCATTTTCTTCCAAGTCCGGTAATTTTATTTGAACTTGGTATTGGTCATTATGGGTTACCATTCTCAGGATGCAGCATGCTCTTTTAATAAATAATTGTAAATCTTTTTTTTGATTTTAAGAGAAGTTTCTTGAACTATAAATTTTAGTATTTTGTTCCCTTGCTACTTTTTTTTTTCCTTTCAGGGATTCCTTTTATCCATAAGTTGGTTCTTTTTTTCCCTATGAGCAAAAATTTTTACCTCCTCTCCTAATTTTTTCTTCATCTGACCCTTTCTTTCACCATTCTCTTCTCTGCTTCCTAAAATCTTTGGAGCAACTGTTTGGCCAACGGTGCCTCTTCCTCCCCAGTATCTTCGAATGACTCTCCCCACAGACCTTTCGCTGACTCGCCTTACCTAAAATCTGACTCTCTGTGAGGACGAGGCACCCCTCTCCAAGGAGGCCCTTTTTGTTTATCTTGCTTGAATCTCTTGCCGTGTGTCTGTATCACTGTCCAGCGCTCTCCATGCCTTGTCTGGAAACATCCCACTCGCTGCCCTCAATAGAGACTTAAGCTCTTAGTGCTGCTGACTCTTGTGAGTGTGCTCTCTCTCTCTCCCTCTCTCTCTCTCTCTTTCGGTCTCACTTAGGGCCTTAACATACACCAGGGTTCAAATCCTGGCTCTGTCATTTATTAGATGCATTACCTTGGGCAAGGTGCTTAATTTGCTTGTGCTTCAGTTTCCTCATTTGCAAAATAAGGCTAACAAAGACCTTTATATCATTCTTGTGATGGTTGAATTAGGTAGAGTGCATACAATGATCAGAACAGTGCTTGGGGCTACATGTTGGCTCTTCTCTTCCTTCTCCTTCTCCTCCTTCTTATTTTTATCCAGCTTGCTGCAGGCGCGTAAGCAGGCCCTTAGCTGGATTGATAATACTTAAAAAAAAACAAAACTCTGTGATTTAATTTTGGTGTCCCAGAAGGTAACATCCCAGAGGTATGAATTTATGAACCATTAAAAGAAATAATGATAAAATTGAACCCCACGGAGGAGGGCTTATTTACTTACTTTCAGGGTTGACTTTACTGCTTCCCATTACTGGCCAAACCAGTTCACCCTCAGCCCAAGATAGAAAGCACCAGTTCATAGCAATAAGACCTCTGCACCCCACGGATGCGCCAATGACCTCTGAGGGTGCGTCGCCATGGCCACCTCCTCTTCATGCCACCCCCCTCCCCCACAGCCACCTCATACCCTGAACCTCCCCCCAGCATGTTCTAGCTCAGGATTTCACATCGTCACACAAGCCATTTTCCAAAAACTCTTGTCATTCCCCCCCAGAGTGATTTGTCACCAGCAAGTAGAGTGATGGGAGGGGCCTCGTCATTAACCAAGAGATGATTCACAGGGCTCCATGCAAGAGCCTGTGAAAAGAGCCCTTTATTTTCCCCAAATGACATAAATCATCCCACCCAGCCTTGTCCTGAGTGACCTCCTTGCTTGTTTTGCCTCCTACAAATTAATGTTAATCCCTAGATCTGGGTGCATATTTGGAGTGGGAGGTCAGTGGAGTGGCCCAGAAGACCTTTGCTTCGCTTTCCATAAAACACCAGACACTGTGCTGTGGTTTCGAGCCATTTCCATTTCTCCCTTTCATATAACTGGGCAGGGGTCTTCCTCCAAACTCGAAAGTCCCTTCTTTGTGAACCAACACAGCAGAATTTAACATTGCACCCTCCCTCACCAACCGCCAAATCTTGAACTTGCTGACTGGAGTGAATAATTAGGCCACCAAATGGAAGACAACATTCTGGTCTAGGAAAACAATCTCCATAATGTGCCGGCCCATCAGAAAACAGACTGAAATTATATGTTGAAGCACGGTGGAAATTTCTTCCTGCATGTTTTATGTAAACAAGTTCATTTGTTCATTCAATGAATCCACAGTTCTTCAAAGGCCCTGTTTATATTAAAAGAAAGAAGCAGAAAAATTTGGATTGGCTGGCAGCCAGCTCTACACCTACAGAGTTGTCAAGCTGTTAGAGCAACATTCGGGAGCTCAGATGTTTATGTTGAGATGGGCTCTTAAGCCAAAAGTAAAATATTGTTTTTGGATGCAGCAGCCAGATATGTGAGCAATGGACTCACATATTTAGAGACAAAAAGGCCAGTGTTTTGCAAAAGGGCAGAACTGAGCTGATGATAGACTTCAGACCTGGGCAGGCCCGGGACTCATACTTTTTTAAGTCTATGGAGCATCACACGGAGGCTTTTGTATTAGACAACTTTAAAGGAACAAAAAAGCAAAAATGTCTGAGGTTAAGACCTTAATCCATGATGGTCTCTGGGCTGTTTCCTTAGATTTAAAGGGAAAAAACAAATCTACCCACCAAAGTCCTAAAACTTAGGTCCTTTCTAAGTTCAATGTTTTTTATTTACTGTTTACAAGAGCATGTACAAGGTCAACTTACTGTTACAAGGTCAACTAGTAGCTTCAAGAAAGGGTTCTTGAGAAAGAGGGTCTTGCATCAACCAGGATTCACTGGTTGCCAGTGACAGAAAATCCAATCTAACTTAGATTAAGCAAACCAAGGGTTTTATTGGGTCATAAATTTGAAGTAGAGTATGGCTGGATCCAAGAACTCAAAGGATGTCACCATGTGGCTCTTTTTCTCTATTTTTCAACTCTACATTCACCTGGGTGGGCTGCATTTTAGGGTAGAGGTTGTTCACCTGTGGTAAGGTGGCTGCCCCTACTCCAGCTCAACACCATAACTTCTTAGCAACAGCAGGGGAAAGAAAGCACCTCTCCTGCAGTTGCTCAAGCTGCTATCTGATAATTGACCTTTATTAACTTTAATTGAGTCACATGCCCATATCTTAACCAATCACTGTGGTCATGGGATACTTCTGATTGGCTGAACCCAGGTCACATGCACAGCCCTGGACCAAGCCCAACTATGTGGACAGAGAGTAAGGGAGGGGTGGCTAACTAAGGAAAATAGTTAGCCACCCCCTAAGAAAGAGAAGAAAGAGAAGTGGATTTGGAGCAAGAAAAATTTGGTCTGAGAAACACGTCATAGCAAAACATAAATAAATATGGAAATGGTATGTCTGGTTTGAGAACGATCAAGATTATGATGAATCCTGGAATTTTAAAGTTGGAAGCATCCTCCCAGATCTAGACCAATAGTTTCCAAACATTTTTTTTTTTTAAAGCAATAGATCTCTTTTTTCAAATAATATCCAAAGTCCATGGGGACATCCATGATGAAAACAGATCAGCATGTTGCTATTTGGTTAAAGGAGGAAAAGAGGAGTAGGGGAAAGGCCCAATGTTCTGCCCTCTTAGCTCTCTGAACTCTGACATTACTCCCAATTTCAACTCCTCTTTGGCAACTGAGGGAAGACATTCAGAAACTGCGGGAGGTTCAAAGATGGCTTTAGGGGTTAGGTAGACACAGTGTAGAATAACACTGACTCACACCAAGAAGGCCTCTTACCCAATCAATTCTCTTTCTATCTTGTTGATTTTATAATAATACCAAGGAGAAAGTCAAAAGTTTAGTGCTAATATATTTTAGTCAATTTTTTACTCCTTGCTAGTACTCATTTGAAAAACAAGAGGTCAGTTTTTCAGGCTCAGAGTGCTTTGTGGGTGACAGTATTAGGCTAAAATTTACTATAAATATTCTATTTTCACTGCTTTTACTTTTACTACTTTTTTCTATTCTTTTAGGAAAATGAGTCTGGTTTTCCATTTTATGATGATGACATTTCTGTGTATTTCTTTTTTTTCTTTTGAATTAAAAAACGTTTTATTGTGGTAAAATATACACATCCTAAAGTCTACCATTTTAACCACTTTTAGGTGGAAGGTGCAACACATCCAGTGCATTCACAGCTGTGCAGCCATCGCCGCCACCCACCTCCAGAACTTTATCTTTCAAAACTGAAACTCTGCACCCTCTAACTCCTCATCCCGCCCCATCTCCAGCCCCTGGCAAGTATATATTTCTTTTAAATGCAGGTATATAAGTAAAACACATAAGGGTATGTAAATAAAAATATCTAATAAATTATAGTACAGATAGTGCATGTGGGAAAGGATAAAATTGAGAGAGATGTTTGCAAAACACTAGAAGAGCTTAGCCCCCTAAAATGATAAAACCCTGTCTACGATATCGCTGCACACCCAAACCTTTTGTTTGAACCTTGGGAAGAATACAGCTCCCTCCTTCGCAGGGCAGCCTGTTTCACGATGCACAAGGTTAAGTGCTGGAAAGTTCTTCCTTCCATCCAGCCTCGAACCCTTGGCCGGAGGATGGGCGCTGCCTTACGAGTAGCTTTCCTCTCCCACTGCAGTGATTCGGATACTCCGATCTGGGTTTCGTGGCTACGTTAAAGGACTCCCTTCTTGGCAAAGTACCCCGTGTTTGCTCGCAGACCCGGACCACGGGTACCGCTCACACGGAGCAGCCTTTTCCGCCTGCCCATCACCGCCCGCCCCACCTTCTGGCCACACCTGCCTGGTCTTCTGTTGGGATCCGCCCCTTCTCCACTGTGATTCATGTTGATTGGCGAGGCTGACTCCAGGGATGACCAATCAGAGCAGTTTCTTGCCTAAGCCACAATGATTGGCTCAAGGGTGAACACGTGATCATTCATGGCCGTCAAAAGCACTCAGGTGCTCAAAGTCTAGCCTCCTGTGCCACCTAGCCCTGGGCGCTGCTCTAGGTGGTTCATCACCCTGCCTTTAATCAGTGGCTTTGGCTTTTTAAAATTCCTGTAATATGAATGTGTTCGAAGGTAAGGGCTCTACCCATGATTTCTAGCAGTATCTGCCACCAGGCTTGACCCCTGTGGCAGACGCCTTCTAACGACGTGGCAAATATTACAAGCTCATTTCATCTTCAGAACAACCGTGTGAGGTGCCCTGAGGACTGTCTTTATCTCAGGTGAGGAAACCGAGGCACAGAGGGGTGAGGTATCCTGCCCAGGGTTTCAGCAGTAAGTACCCAGGGAGGGATTTGAACTCAGGCAGCGCCCGTGGCTCTGAACCGGTCCTCACCTCACCCATGGCACGGCTCTGAGAGCTGCTAGCAGAGCAGTGACGCGAACCGCCCCTGTTGCTTGCTCTCCCCTGGGCTCTCTCCCTTTTAGGGTTGACTCATGTTGTTACTGGCTGCTCTGCAAGGTCTCTCGAGTAGAATGCCTTTGATCTTGAACCTTTTCTTGGAAGCCTCTGAAGGACTTCGTTAGGTGTAGGGGCCCGCTGCCGGTGACCATCTCTCCAGCGTTCAGCCGTCTGCCCTCCTGTCTCCTCATTATCCGGTCTGCAGGGCTTGTATCAGCACCAAGGTGAATTCTGCCCTCCCTCTGTGGAAAATAAAAGAGAATTAAAAAGTCTCAGTCTTGTGAAATCGAAAATTGCAGCCAAGGGGCCCATGAGGCCCCAGACTGGGAAGCTCCAGGTCCCAGGAGAGAGCCAAGTCCTGCTCTGAGATAACATCAGTCTTCTGCCTGCACACGCAGACAGAGGCAGGGGCTGTAATTACACCTCTTAATCTGAGGCTTTGCTTTACTTAATGAGTAATTTGCCAAAACCACGCTACCGTTCAAGGCGTGAACCTGGCGTGTGAAGGGTTCACGTACATCTATCCCACTTGGCATCTTCCTCTTCAGCATCTTGGATCTTAGGAGAAAATGTCTGCCAACCACCCAGCCGCCTCCTCACTCACCCTCCTGCCCCCGGGACTTTTCTGGTCAGAGCTAGCCAAGGAAAGGGGCCCTTCAGAAACACGGGCGTTGTGGAAAGGGGAGAGGGAGGCAGTGAGGATGAGCAGGAGCTGCGGCCGCTGGGGGAGGCCAGGACAGTCTGTGCTGACCTGCTGTGCGGGACAGTTCAAGGGCAACCAGGAAGTCCCCTCTCTTCATGAAGAGGACACTGAGCCCACTCTCCTCAAGGCGTTTGCAGAGGTCAGACATTCTGTTAGGGCCAAACATGGACCTCAATGAATTGCAGGATAGAAGGTTACGGTGAATTCGCCAGCAAAGGCAGAGTGGTTTCAGGACATCACTGAGCTTTGATGCTGATTTCCCTTAAAGGTCTTGGAATTAGAAAAGCAAAATTTGGGGTCTAGCAGGAACTGCTTGTTACCCACCCCATATCTTCTAGTCTCTTCTTCTTCCTTGGAAACAGAACCTCCACTTTAGCTGGGCACATGGATCCTTAGAAAGAAGATGACTTTGCCTACCTTCCCTTGCACTAGATGAGGTCATGTGATGAAGGAAAGGCCAATGTCATATAAGAAGTCTTGTGTGAGTTGTCAGAGTAGAAAACAGGCTCATGGGAATGGTGTGCCTTTTGTGCTCTGATTTCATTTCTCCCTCTGGCTACCTGGAATGTGGATGCTAGGGCTAGTGCCTGGCAGCCATCTTGGACCCTGAAGTGTCTGTGAGGCTGGAAGCAGAAATAGTGTAGCAGAAATAGTGTAGCAGAAATAGGAAAGGCCTGTGGTCCCTGATGACTTCATGGAGCTTCCACATTAGCCATGGACTATTTATCTCCCCAGCCTCCTTCAAGTAAGAGAATGTGATGACTTGCTTGTGTTTAAGTCACTGTTACGTTGAATTTTCTGTTATATGTGATTGGATCTACCCTTACAGATATAGGGGACACATGACTCATGGGGCAGATCAGGGTGGGGAGAAGCTTTGTGGATCAAGTCAATACTTCACAGCTGGCACTTTAGGTCCTTCAGGATCATGGACCAACCCCCCACCAATGTCATGCTCATCTGTCCCAGGACCCGCTAGACTCTCCTCCCAGTTCCTGCCTTCTCGCCACTTCCTCTACTTGCCATGCTTCTTCTTGCTTTTTGACCTTTGCCCTTGCAGTAAGTCCTGCCTGGGCCAACCTCACTACCCCCTGTTCACAAATCTCACCAGACTTTACAGTCCGAGGTTTGACTTTTACATCTATAGTCTTTCGTGAACATTCTGGGAGATGCCTTGCTGGAATGTCCTACTAGCACTGACTCCTCTTGTTCCTACAATAAATTGTTCTATAGGGGTGAGGGTTCCCCATCCCAGGACTGTGAGATTGTTCAGGGAAGTGCTGGGCCCTGGCCCCCTTTGCTTCCCTCTTTGTAGCGCAGGCCTTGGTTGGGAAATATTCTTCCAAGTGTTTGCAGAACTGAACTGTTCCAGAGGAATCTGTCTCAGGTGGTCTTGGCTGTGTCCGTCCATCAGATAATGAGTCCAGGGAATACCTCCCCCAGCCAGTGCAGGACAGAATTCAAATTCACCTTAATGCAGGTTGGGGACTTCCTTGGAGAGTTTAATGTGACACAGAACACACTCTTTGCACACTCTGTTCCACAGCCCAGCATGCTTGTCCACCTCACAAGCCCAGACCCAAACCCTCATCACTGTCTGCAAAGCTCTGCATGCTCAACCCCACCAGCCTCTCCTCTCCCTGCTTTACTCTGCCCCAGTGGCCTCTTGCTACTCTCCGAACAGTCGCCCCATGTGCCCTCGCACTGGCTGTCCCCTCTGCCTGGAATGATCTTCCCTGGCCTCAGGTCAACGTCACCTCCTCAGTGAGGCCTTCCCTGATCACCACAGCTAGAATAGCTGCCCCTGGAACACACTGTCCCTCCCTGCCATGATTCGGTCACTCTATTATATTTTTCTTTCTCAGCACGTACCACAGTCTGAAGTCGTTACCTGTCTTTTCCTCTAGAACGTCAGCTCTGCGGAGTTAAGCCCACTTTTGTCTTTTCTCCACTGTATCTCCCAGGGCCCAGGGCACCTTTTACCCACGTAATAAATATTTACTCATCGAATGGATGGGTGAACCGGTGAGTGGAGACACAAAGTGAAAGGTTCTACCTCTTTCAGACTGTGACTACGAGCAGGTTGATGCCCTTGCTGAGCCTCCCTGTCTTCCTCTGCAAAGCAGTGCTGGTGACCGGACACGGTCTTTTTCTCCGGGGCTTGTATAAAGAGCTCTTGCTAACCACGCACTGTCATGCAGAGGTTATTTAAGCCAATTAAATTAGGCTGTCACGCCGGCGCTGCCAGGAATCTCTCCAGCTTGTTCACACGTGAGTGGGTGGTGTCTTGCCCACCGTCCCGCAGCAACAGCTCCTGGGCTCCTGCCGGTGTTACATGGAAGCCCAGGACACCAGAGGTGTTGACTGAGCACCTATTATGTGCCAGACGTTGACAGAGACACCAAGGCTACAGCTGCACGAAAGCCAGACCCCCTCGCCCTTCTGACTGCAGGAGCTCAGTCACGAGCCGGGGGCACCGGGGCAGCGGCCCAGGCAGAGGGGTTCTGGAAGGCCTCCCTGAGGAGGTGTCATTTGGCTGAATCCTGGAAGGTGGGCAGGAGTTAGCCAGGGAGCGAGGAGGGGGAAGCTCGCCAGGCCAAGGCAGGGCACGGGTGAAGCCCTGAATCGGGGAGAAGGGGAGGCACAAGGAAGCGAGAGACTCAGGGGCCTTAGACAGAGGAGAGACACGATCCCATTTCTGACTTCGAAAAATCTTCTTCATCTGCCGAGGGGCATTCGGATTAAAGAGGGCAGAGTGGCAGCAGAGAGGCCCGCAGCGAGGATCTGAAAGGTCCAGGTATGAGATGACGGCGCTTGCACTGGCGGTTAGTAGAATTTTTTTTACTATCAGCTTTATTGAGATATAATTGGCATTCTGTAATGTTCACCTTTTTAAAGTACACAATTCTGTTGTCTCAGTGTACACATAAAGTTGTGTGACCATCACCACTTCCTAATTCCAGAACGTTCCATTATCCCAGAAGAAACCCCATGCCCTTTAGCAGTCACCCCCCATCCCCTGCGCCCCTGCCTTAGGCACCCCCTGCCAGCTTCTGCGTCTATGGAGTTCCCATTCTGCTCATTCCATGTAAGTGGAATCGTGCAATATGTGGTCTTTTGTTACTTGTTTTTTTTCCTCTTAATATTTTCAGGATTCATTCTCACTGTAGCATGCGTCAGTTACTTCATTACTTTTTATGGCAGAATAATATTCCACGGAATGCATATACAGTCATCCCTTGGTATCCATGGGGGTTGGTTCCAGGACCCCCACAGGTACCAAAATCTGAGGTTGCTCAAATCCCTTATATAAAACGGAGTAGTATTCACACATAACCTATGCATATCCTCCTGTATTCTTTAGATCATCTCTAGGTCACTTATAATACCTAACACAGTGTAAGTGCTATGCGAATAGTTGTTATACCGTATAGGTTAGGGAATCATGACAAGGGAAAAAGTACATATATGTTCAGCACAGATGCGACCATTGTAGGACTAACTACATTTTTGATCCGCAATTGGTAGACTCAGAGGGTGCGGCCATGGAGGGCGGATCATACCACTTTTTATTATTCCTCCATTCACTGTTGATAGATATTTGGGTCACTTCCAATTTTGGCTATGATGAAAAATGCTGTTATGGACATTTGTGTGCAAGTTTTGGGGGACATCTATTTTTGTTTCTCTTGGGTACATATCCAGGAATGGAATCGTTGGTCCGCATGGTAACTCTGGTTCTGTTTTTGAGGAAACGTCAGACTGTTTTCCAGAGTGGCTGCACCACTGCGCATTCCCGCCAGCAGTGCGTGACGCTTACCATTTCCTGTATCTTCGCCAACACTTGTTGCTATGTCTTTTTGAGTATAGCCGTCCTAGTAGAGATCTCATCGTGGTCTTGATTTGCATTTCCCTGGAGATTAGTAATATCACACATCTTTTCACCTGCTTGGAGGGCATTCGAATACCTTCTTTGGAGAAATGTCTGTTCCTCTGCCCCCTCCAGTGGCGGCCGGGTGCAGCTTGTCTCAGCTACTAGGGTCGAGGCGTTGGTTTTCCAGGCCGCCTCAGAGCTGGGAAAAGGGAGACAGGGTCAGGGCAAGTTAAAACAAAGCTTGCTGCTCTTTCCAAGAGTCAGCATTTTTCTTGACTAAACATACTTGTACAGTTGTAAGCCTTTAGTTAATATCCAGAGTTCTGAAAAAGTCAACTTGGCAGTTTTTTTAAAATCGTTGTTCTCATTGTTTTAGGGAGGAATGTATTTCGGGAGGTGTTTACTCCGTCATTCTGGAAAGGTCTCTAATTGAAGAATCAATAGGAGTTAATATCTGTTAAGGGTTTACTATGTGTCAGGCACTTATTTAAGCATTTTGCGTATTTGATGCTCCTACAGCCCAGGGAGGAAGGTATTATTACATCCATTATAGCGATGAGAAAACAGAAGCATTAAGTGACTAAGGTCAAGGGACTTGCTAAATATCACCCGGTTGCTAAGCAGGTGGCAGTGCCGGGAGAGAAGGCAGCATCCGGGCCTCTGGCTCCAGGGCCTGTGCTGTGACCACCTCCCCTCCCCTGGCTGCCCGCAGAGTCAGGAGGGGCCCAGGAACCCAGGCCGGCCCTTCCCCAGGGGCAGGTTTTGCAGCTGGGAAGCACAGAGCCAAGGCTTCCCTTGGTGCGTCCCTCACTCTGCTCAGCTAAGCCCTAAGTGCTGTAAAGAAGCGGTTCCCAACCTTTTTAGCACCAGAGACCGGTTTCATGGAAGACGATTTTTCCATGGACTGTGGAGGTGGTTGGGGGGAGGGTGGTTTGGGGACGATCCAAGTGCATTACATTCATTGTGCAGTCAAACCTCTGTGCTAATGATAATCTGTGTTTGCAGCTGCTCCCCAGCGCTAGCATCACCGCCTCAGCTCCACCTCAGATCATCAGGCGTTAGATTCTCAAAAGGAGCTGCAACCTAGATCCCT
>CAUYSK010086983.1:0-10792 GCA_963575035.1 Avahi laniger | reverse complement strand
TAGAGACAGGGTCTCACTCTTGCTCAGGATGGTCTCAAATTCCTGAGCTCAAGTGATTCTCCCATCTCTGCCTCTCAGAGTGCTAGGATTACAGGCATGAGCCACCATGCCTGGCCCAAAGAGGTGGCTTCGAATTCCAGTTTATATAGCATCTTTAACAAAGAAAAATAAATTTTTAAGGTAATGACAAGACAAAGGAAAAGCATTCTGGTCTCTAGGGGCACCAAATTGGGAGAAGGCAAATAAAAGGCCAATAAAGGCTGATTACTAAGGCCTGTTAAGGTAGATTCCTCTTGTGCCATCTCCAGGTGGATAAGGATCCAAAGTTATCTTCAATGATTGACCTTTGTCCTCCCTGGTTGTGGGGAGTCATGATACCTTTTATCTTTGTAAATCTATGTCCTGCTTTTAGGCAAATAGAGAGAAGGCAGAGAGCTTTCCTGCATCTACTCCTTTGTAATTTTTTCAGCTCAAAACAATCCTGTGTCAAAGAGGCATATTTTCTTGTCTCCCAGAGTACGAAGAAGAAAAATTTTGATTTTATTAAAGCTAAATTTTTCAATTATGCTTCTGGATTAGATTTGCGGTAAGACATGTTGACAACTGCCTTAGCTTTTTTGGGGTAAAAATATAGAGATTTACTAACATTCCTCAATAAAACAAAATATTACCAGGATAGCGGGTAAGCCTTTCCTAGTCACAAGATTCAGATATGCAGAAATATCATTTTCCGGCTGGTCCGAGCGCAGTGGTGTTTACAACTAATTGATCACAACCAGTTATAGATTCCTTTGTTCCTTCTCCTCTCCCACTGCTTCACTTGACTAGCCTAAAAAAAAAGAAAGAAAGAAAAGAAAAGAAATGTTATTTTCTTTCTTTTTTAATCTATAATTCAACTTAGTGGTGTCACCCTTAATTCTGGCCAGTAGTACAATGAGTGAAATTAAGATGGCAATTCAAGGTATCTCAGTTACTTGCAGATTTAAAACTCTGTCTCTGTTGGCTAACACAGTCAGATCTGGGACCCCTCTGCTCCCTGTTCACCTTCTTTGCTAAGGGGTGAGCTAAGCTCTTGGGGAGGCTCATGCATCGTTGGCCATGCTCTGCTCCCATTTGCTTCCTATGATGGGAGTTGTTTCTGCTCTCAGCCCCACCTCCACCCCTGTCTGTGGGTTCATCTCTGGCTTCAGCTGCTGACGTCTGTGGTCATTTCCATGGCCTTTAGTTTGAAGGTCTAGCATTTTGTTTTTTTATTCCTCCAACCACAAGCTTTTTCTGGTTCCTGGCCCGGTTAGTACTTCCACTTCCCCAGGTCCCAGTCCCACCCTAGAGGTTTCGGGAATTCTAGCCCACTTTCCTGCCTGGGTAGGGTACCCAGGACTTTCTGAGACAAGCAGGCTTACTTGTAAAATAATGGGGACAAAATTAAGCAGAAATATCTACTAAGAAACTTCCTCCCCACGAGCTCTTGTAAAATCCCAAATTTACTTTTACAAAATTGCATGAAAGTTTGTGATTATGATAGAGGAAAATAAGAAATTGGTATTGCTTTCACCAGTACAAATAATGCTCTGGGAAAGCAGGAGGAATTTGATCCTCTCTTCTTAGATAAGGGAGCAAAGTCAAAGATAAGACAGTATTGCCTTGGGAGGAAATGTTGGCTTTCAGCCCTGGGAGCCTGGAGTGGCCTTTGGGAACTCTGTACTCAGGGCTGAGCCAGTGTTGGTTTCTGTGCCAGTGAGATTTGTGTATAAAGTGTACAGCTTCTGAAATGAAAAGCTGCCAAGTACGCACGGCTCCTGTGTTGAGTCAGTGCCACCAGGACCTGCTTGATGTGTGGGTTGTGTATCTAAACTGAAGTTTCTAGTTTAAAAAAAAAGCATGGGGAAAAAAGTTGACTGAATTTCATCACAATTTTCAAAAGTTCTTTTATTCAAGTTAAAGGAAGAGTTTTGAGTGACGATGGTCTACATGGTTACATACACACCATTTTGAAATTTAAAATTTTGTTAAAAAGAAGTTTTGCGTGGATATAAACTTATCGAACATTTTAGAGGTGGGGGAGTTGTTTTATTTTGGGCTGTCTTGATGGAAGAAAGCTGATAGGGAAAGATAGTTGTTGTTTTGTTCTCTGACATTGATTTTCTGTGGCATTTGTCCTAGATAACTCAAGGACCTACCCTTGAGATTTTACTGAGGGATAAAGCAGACAGACTTTTTGAATGATGGGAGCTTCTCAGAAGGGCAGTACTGCAAAAAGAGCAAATCTGAGTTTCTTGTGTGCTGGTGAACCAGATGTTGACCCGTCACAGGTGGGAGAGGGCTCTTTGGCCATCCAGCTCAGCCCTAGCATTTGGCAGATGAGGGAAAATAACTTATTAAGGTCACATAGCCAATGAGTGCAGAGTTGGGTCCATAACTCAGGTTTTATGGTTATCATGGAGTTGTCGTTTTCCCCCATGTCTAACCACAGGGGACAAGGAAAACTTCCCTTTTGCTCCCTGAAGGTTCACTGAAAGATCAACTCACAATAGGGCACATTAATAAGAGAAAGAGATTACGAATTTATTTACCATGCACACAGGGAGAATCACAGAATGATTACCCCAATATCCCAGTGGGGTCCAGAAGTTTATATACCTTCATTTTAGAGGGGCGGGGGAGATGAAGAATATAGATAATTCTGTTTAGGGACAATAAATGGTTACGAGGTGAATAGATACTTGGGAGAATGAATGGATGGGGAGAAACAGATTGACTTGTGAATGATTTTCTTTGGAACTTAAATTAACATGAGACACAGGTAGTATCTTTAAAATGGGTTGGGCCAGGTCTGGTTGCATTCTTGATGTTCTTTCCTACAATATATAGAGATAACAGGGAGGGGAAGGAAAGGCAATTGTTCTTTTTGATGAGTCTATCTGGTTTTATGCAGATAGAGGGAAAACCCCTTCCAACATCTGTTGCTGTCTAAGGGCTTTTAATTCATTATATTCTTTATGCCAAGAAGTCATATTTTGGGGTGAAATTCTCTGAGCTTCTTCACTGGTTATGAATAAAGAGTTTATTTAATGGTTAGATGTAAGGCAAGTGTTCACAATACTCTCAATAACTCTCCAGGCCCTATGTCCCAGAGAACAGAGGGCAGATTTAAGGGAACTTCTCCAATGAATAAGGCAAAAGTTGCTTTGGATGTGAATTCTGATCAGTGCTGTCTTCTCTAGGAGTGGGCCATCTCAGCAGCCTTCCAGTGGGAGGTAACCCCGGGAGACCTCACCACAGAGACTTGACTTGGGAGAGCAGGAGGAAGAAGACATTGAGTAAGCAAAGCACGGCTGAGGACAGAAGCAGAGGCTTTTAAGGGCTCTGGATTTGTGCACAGAGGACTGAGGACTTCATAACAGAGCACTATCAAACACAGCACATGTTTGGTTGTCCCTTCCACCTTCCCGTTCTCATGTAGGGGATGAAAAAAATCTTTCCCCTCTGTTCATCTTAGGTTCTCCCACTGGGGCCCTATAAATTATACTAACGAAAGACAGAATAACAAGAGAAACACAAACAGAAGTTTATTAGCACATGGGAGTACCGGGCATGAGTAACTCAAAGGGGTAGTTGAAACTTGGGCTTATATAAAATCTTAACAAAAGAACAATAATTTTTTAGCGATGAGAGAAAGGAAAAGGACTTTGGACTCCTGGGGGGCGCAGATTGCAGGAAGGCAAATGGGAAACTAATGGAAGATATGAGCTAGTTGGTAAGGTCTGTTATATAGATTCCTCTGGTCTGCATGCAGGGTCTAGACACTCTGGAGTTGTCTCCTGTGATTAAGAATTGTTCTACCTTTCTGGTAGAAAGGGGGAGGTCAGAGAGTTTTTTTCCTGCCCACTCCTTAATTGTCTTCAACTCAAAATAATTCTTATGTCAAAGTAGCATATTTGGGGGTGACATATTCTGCTACCCTTCACCCTGAAGAGTTTTATGAGGGACTCAACCATTACGTTTGAAGCATGTACTATATGACACCTGATTAGAAAACGTAGTGTTCTCTGATCCAGGAAGCCTCAGTCTCTAAATGCGGAGTGACCGTAGGTGGATGTGGGTAAAACATGATCTTGTTCTTGGCAGCTGAAAGTGTAAGTGAGAGGAAAGCAGGGGGGAGAGAGGATGAAGCCAGCAACAGAAAGAAGAGAGAGTGGGGTGCATTCTCCTGCCTGAGCAGGGCCGTGACCGACTTGATTGACAGGGACAGACTGAGGAGGCCCAGTGTGATCCCCGGGCTGGAGGTCAGAGATTCCCGGACCCAGGCCAGAAATATGGTGGAGTTTGAAGGAGAATGAAGTTTGAATGGAGTCAAACAGAAGCATTACCTAGAGAGTTCCCAGGGAGCTGACTGTTCAGAAAGGAGCCTTGGGCAACTGATGCTGCCAAGGCTCTAAATGACTCCACCCTGAGATGGAGTCCTTTGAGTGCTGCAAGGCCTGGACTTCATATGAATAATAACAATATTTGTTAAGTGCTTCCAAGTTTATGAGATCTGATCAACATTTTTTAATGCAATGCCTCATTTGATAATTTCAACAATCTTTGAGTTAAATTATCATTCCCATTTTACAGAGGAGGAAATTGAGGTTTACAGATGTAAGAATAAGTGGCTCAAGACCACCCAGCATATAAGCAAACAGAGATTTCACTCGAATTCCCATTCCAAATTCATATTTTTAATCATTACACTGCACTGCCTTCCCCTGGGTGGGATATGACCTCCTTGGGGAGAAGCAGGGACTTGCTCACTCAACAGAGATCAGTGGCCACGTGTAATAGCATTATATAAATTCAAGATTCACGCGGCGTCTGAGCTGGGGGCAGAGGTAGGGTGAAGTGAGTGAGGACTATGCACACTTGGAATCTGCCCCAGGACCTGGTCTAGGCTCCTCCTTGAGTTACATCAATACCCTAGTTTTTTTTCCTGAGTGAAACTGCCCATTCTGAGCTCAGTGTCAGGATCAGAAATGCTGACCGATTGAGGAGGAGAAAGAGGAATTAGGAGGGGAAAGGCTAGGATGAAGTCTGGGAATCAGTATGAACTGAGTGTGTCCAACAAGGTCCTGGACTGGTGGAGTCAAAGGACGGGATAGGATCATCCAGCAGAGACCAGGACCAGGGGTCTAGTTAGACCACAGCTATTTGTTCAGACAGAAAAGAAGACCAGATAATGTAGGGGAGATGTGTGCGGGTGGTGGGAGCAGATGGGAGGCATAATACAGTTGGGGGGGGTCCCTGTGGGAAGGGAGAACTAAGCAGCAGAGGGTTTGGAACAGGTAGGAGAGGTCCATCAGGGTCCATGACATGGTTATTGCCAGGAGAAAGCACAGACAAATGTCAGGAAAGTAAGCCAGGCTAGAGCACTTAGGACTTCAACAAAGATGATAGACAAGCTGCTGGGCTCTAGGTGTCATATTTTGGCATCTAGCCCAACTATGCAAGTCCTCAGAGCCACCACCAAGCCCAGACAGACCACTGATCCCGGGACGGAATCTGGCCCCTGCTCCCCTTGGCTGTCATGCTCTGCCCAGTTTGGGTAGAAAAACTGGCCACGAGAGGGAAGTAGGGAGCTACTGATTACTGCTGAGGGCTGGGGTGCTCTAGGGTGGCCCAATATATTTAGATAGAAAATGACCTAGGCAAAATGACCCCATGCCTCAGCCCCACCCTGGACATTCTCATTCTGTAGCCTGGGTGGGGACTGGCAGTCTGAATTTTTAACACACAGCCCATGTGATGTGGGAACGGCTCCCCCAAAGTATGCAGAATCTTCCATTCCGCTCCCTTAAACCAGGATGACAAATATCATTGTTCGGAGAATAATATCTATTAAAATGCTTTATTGGGAAAATAGATCATATGACAATGAATACGTAAAACATATGCTCATCTCAAAGTAGACTGAAAAAACAAATAGGTGTGCAGACACCTCTTAGGCTAAAAAATAGGATGTCGCCTGCACCTGTGTGCCCTCTCACCTTCCATTCCCGCCTCTCCCTAGAGGTCACTTCGATCTTCATGTTGGTGAGAACTACCCCTTCCTTCTCTTGAAAGATTAACACCTCTGCTCTTATTTTATTATAATATATGAAGAATAATATTAATATATTATTTGACTCAGGTTAATTTAGAATTTTTATTTTCAGTTAACAGTATGAGAAACTTATCCAGGTGGATGCATGTGTTTGAAGTTCATTACTGTGTATGAAAAAGCTTGTATGTTTTTATCTCTTCTGTTGATGAACATTTAAGGAGTCTCCAGGTTTTGGATTTTTTGTTTTTTCCTTTTCCTAGTAGGAACAATGCTGCTATAGATAGTCTTGCACCTAGAGAATTTTTCAAGAGTTTTTCTAGGGTATATACACAGGAGTAGAATTTCCACTTTTTTTGTGTATGCACGCCAAGCATTTGATCATATCAAAATTAGGAACTTTTTAAAGATAGTGAAAATTCAAGCCACACACTGGGATAAGATATTTGCAATACATATGACTGATAAAAGACTAGTATCCAGAGTGTGTAAAGAACCATGAATCAATAAGAAAAAGGCAGACAACCCAGTAGGCAAATGGGCAAAAGCTACGTGCACGTCACAAACAAGGAAATGCAGAAGGTCACCGGAAGTATTAAAAGATGCCCAATTTTATTAGTTATCAGGGAAATGCAAATTAAATTTAGCCACAAGGAGATACCAGCACATAGCTTACAGATTGGTCAAATTAAGAATCAGCCAGTAGCCAGTATTTTTGAGGTTATGGAACAATAGAAACTCTCAGACATTGCAAAATAAATGGACATAATTACTTTGGCACACGCTGCTATTATTAAACTAATCCTCTGTAGGGGACAGATTGGAGAATGCAATGGAATCTGGGAAGCCAGGTGTCCGGGGCTGAAGCGGCGCTCCGAAGGGGAGCAGGTGGAGAGGTCTATGGGAAGCTGCTGTCTCCGTGCGGCTACAGCCTTCGTGGGGTCACAGCCGAGCATCTGCTGGGGGCCTGGGGCTGCTGTGGGTCGGCAGGGCCTGGCTGGAAGGAGAGCTAAACCTGGGGTAGTGGAGAGTCAGTTGGCCTGGACCCCGCCAGGCACCTCATCTCATCACAAAGAGCTTCAGGGAGCTCCTGCTTCACTCCTACTTCCCAAGTCTCGTGTAAATTTGTCTTTGGCCACCTCTGTCGAGGACACACAGGAAAGGGGATTCTGGGGAATATAATTTCTATCCGTATTAGTTTTCTATTACTGCTGTAACAAATCACACAACCTGATGGCTTAGAAATGCAAATTTATTAGCTTTTACAGTTCTGGAGGTCAGAAGTTAGAAATGGAGTTCACTGGACTGAAATCAAGGTATTGGCAGGGTTGGACTCCCTTGGAGATTCTGGGAGAAAATCCATTTCCTTGCCTTTTCCAGCTTCTAGAGGCTGCCTGCATTCTTGGCTGGGGCCCCATGTCCCCACCTGCAAAGTGCATCACTCAGCCTCTGCTTCTGTTGTCACGTCTCCTTTCTGATTCTGACCCTCCCGGTTCCCTACCGCAGAGACCCTTCTGATTATATCTGGGCCACTTGGATAATCCAGGATAATCTCCCCATCTTAAAATCCTTAACTGAATGACATCTGCTAAATCCCTTTTGCCATGGATGGTAACACATTGGCAGGCTCCAGGGATTGGAACGTGGACATGTTTGGGGCTGCTCTCCAGCCTAGCACACTGTCATGGCCAAGTTGGTAACAGAACAGTCCAGCCAGCTTTCTCTGTCATTGGAGCCCTTCCCACTCAATGGTTTTCAACTTATCACCTACATTATCACATGGCGTATGGTCCTCTCCTTTCATGGAAGAGTTTTTTTGGTAATTTATAGATTCTGAGGCTCATAAGATGTTTCTGGACTTTCTTTTCTCTCTCAGGTCTCCTGCTGTCTCATGTTTGGGCTCACACATCCATATTCTGCACTTGTGGGAGTCAGTTTTGTTGAAGATGTCCTCAATGTTTTTCTTTCATGATCTTAGTTGCTATGTCTGTGTTTTATGATTTGGGGAGATTAAAACAAATTCTTGATACCTGAATGACCTGTATTCTTGCTGTAGTTTTGAATCACTGGATAGAGCAGCATTTTTTATACTAAATTTAGAAAATAGGTACTCTGATAAAGATTAATGTTTTCAAAAGACCCTTTATGAGGAAGGATTTCCTAGCCAATCTCTTCCTAAGACATCCCCTAAAATATGACTCAGCATTAAATTTCAAAGCTGAGTAGTTATTTCAGTTACTAGAAATACGATTGGATATGAGAGTCATGTGGCCAAGCAATCCCTCCATTATGGTCAGAAATGAAATTGCAAAGGTTTAGGGTCAAGATATTTTCTCCGTTGAAATATCAGTTACAAATACCTGTTTTAAAAATTCTCAAACAGAGTCGTTTGATTTTTTAAAGCCCTGTAAGAGTTTGGCTTAACTTCATTCCAAACAAAATTTCAAATTGTGAACCACACTGAAGGAATCTCTTGGACCACCTACCTCAAAGCTTCTGCTGGCAACCGCAGAACACACACGCCCCACACCATTTGAAGTGTTTGCTTAGCCTGTGACCATCTTTGTGGTTGTAATTTTCAAATATCTATTTCTGTACTCTTTTATGAAGAATTCAAATCTCTAGTAGAAAATACTCTTCAAACGAAACCTACCCATTTCATTTGGGCAGCCCACAGACCACCTGGAGAGCCTTCAAAGACCAGGCTTCCAGAAACTGTAATTTAGAGCACAAAAGGAATCATAGTGTCTTGACTTCAGGAGAGCCAGAAAGATACCTGGTACAATCCCCTCACCCCCAAATTTAAAAATTAGGAAAACAAGCAATTGATGTTCATTCAGATATGAAAACTGTCTTAAAGTGATTAACTATGGAACCTAGATGTCAGCTGAGATTTTTGTCATTTGGGGATTTAGGAAACTTTCTGATGGAAACTCTGCTGGGCTCCTACATTCACCAGCCCTGTTTTACCTTCCCTCCACCTGGCCACTCAGGCCCCTTGGAGGTTTCTGTGGCTGGTCCTTCTCCTCCGTCATCTCTCAAAATCAGTGCTGTCACAGAGGAGTCCTAGGGGGCCACGTGATACTGCACTCCACATTCTGCCACCTTCTCTGCCCTCTCTTCGCCTCTCTTCCCTCCCCCACTTCCTAACTCCACCTTTACCCTTCCACTAGGGAGAAAATGATCCATCTCCCTGCACTGTGTGCCCTTCCCCCATGGCCTTGGCCTTACCCACCCCTGGCCCAGAGACTCACCTGCTGTAGTGGCCTTACTGAGTGTTTTCCCAACCAGGATGAGACTCCTGTGAAGAGGAATTCACCTGCGGACCACTGAAATAATAAAAATATCTTCATCTCTTTACATATATGGCAGACAAAAAGATCATAAAATCATGAAACTACATGAAAAGTTATTGAGTGTCTTCCTCCACAGAGGAAGATTGACACAGAAAAACCTAGACAGGTGAGGATAAATGTGAGAGAATCTAAGTGATGCCTGCAGGCTTCCCCTCCATGACGCCTTCCCTTGGCCGGGAGGGTTCAGAAAATGTGTGTTACTGGAATGTTATGCCTCTCTCAATGCTACGATGGGAATAGTCACTCTTCTTTCATGTATGTGTCTTTCAAATGCTGGACAATCCTTCCTCGCCATTAACTAAATATGTCATGCTAACTATTCTTTCTTCTTGCTTATGGATATGCATTCAATGCATAAACTTTCTACTGCTGGGTTTTGTATTTATTTTACTTGCTGTTGAAAATGCAAAGTTGCAATAATCTATACTCATTGATATTTCCTATGTAGAGATATCAGTAAGCTCCTATGACAAAAATAAGATAGGTTCTTATCTTTTTCTTTCAAATTGTCATGTTCAAATGTGTTTTGCTGACCAGGCAGCAAGCTCCTGGGCTCCAGTATTATATTTTCTCAAAACCTTCACCTAATCTAGCATGCTGCTGCCTGCTTGCTTTAGAAATGGACAGAAATAGCTAACCTTCCCTGGGCCGCTTTCCGCTAAGTCAGACAAGAGAAGTCACTGTTACTACTCAAAGAACTTTAAGAAGCAACATAATGTAGTAGGAAATGTTGGGCTTAAAGTCTGAGGGCCTGGCTTCAAAAGGCATGGGGGCAGATTATTGAACCTCTCTGAGTTTATTTGGTTTCCTTGTTTGTAAACTGAATATAATGATTACTGGCCAGCATGGGACTGTAGGGAGAATCAAATATGATTATACGTGGTAAATCACTGTGGAGGTTGCAAAGTGTCCTACGATATTACGATATCAAGCCAGGGCATAGCTATAACTGTGGATACTATTAATAAATAGGATGTGAAAAGAAAGAAAAGTGGAGCCCATCAGTTCTCTGAGTCTTCAGGTGCATTTCTGTGGACTTGAGTTTCGAATTCTTTCCTCCAGTTCAGTTTTTTTTTTTTTTTTTTTTTTTTTTTGTGACAGAGCCTCACTGTGTAGCCCGGGGCGAGTGCCGTGCCATCAGCCTAGCTCACAGCAACTTCAAACTCCTGGGCTTAAGCGATCCTCCTGCCTCAGCCTCCTGAGTAGCTGGGACTACAGGCATGTGCCACCATGCTCGGCTAATTTTTTCTATGTATTTTTAGTTGTCTGATTAATTTCTTTCTATTTTTAGTAGAGACGGGGTCTCGCTCTTGCTCTGGCTGGTCTCGAACTCCTGAGCTCAAACAATCTGCCCGCCTTG
>CAUYSK010086981.1:0-73160 GCA_963575035.1 Avahi laniger | reverse complement strand
CCCTTGTTCTTAGGTGCTGTGGCACCTATGGAGAAACATCCTACAGTTGTGAGGCTTGGGGAAAACCACAGCAGTTGACAAATCCTATAATACTTTTTGAGTTCAATGTCACAAATCATGAATTTCACAGTTACACAAAAGTAAAATATAACTTACTTGCATTACACCAATGAAAATTCTTTGCTTATGTTTAAAGATCATAAGATTTCGCATCATGCAATTCAACATAAATACATTAAGTGGCTTCCATGGCTAAACTTCGTACTAGAGGTAAGGGCTGTCTTTATGAATAAGACAAGACTCTCCCGGAGAAATTTATACTCCATTGGTGCCATTGACCAAATCATTTCAATCTATAAGCATCAAATAGAACCATACTCAAATGAAAGACACAAGGCATACAAATACAGACGCAATTCCTTCTTTTTTTTTTTTTTTTTGGAGATAGGGTCTCGCTTTGTTACCTGGGCATGAGGGCAGTGGCATGACTATACCCTACTACAACCTCAAACTCCTGGGCTCAAGTGATCCTCTTGCCTCAGGTTCCCAAGTAGCTGGGACTACATAGGACTATAGGCACAAAACACCATGCCCAGCTAATTTTTCTATTTTTTTGTAGAGACAAGGTTTCAAACTCCTAACTGTAAGCAATCCTCCCACCTCAGCCTCCCAAAGTGTTAGGTGCTACAGTTACAGGCATGAGCCACCGCGCCCTGGCCAAACAGAGGCAATTCTTATAAGCAGATTATATTTATACACAGAATAAAAAGTTAAAATGTATAGTTGATGTCAACTTGTAAATTTATATTCATTCATTTAAAAATACTTATTTGTATTAACTACTTAGTATGTGAAAGGCTTTTTATGTGTCTATGCCTGTAGCTATATAATTATATATACCTATATAATTTATAATTTGTCTACAGAATGGTATATTAAAATGATCACATATTTTGGAAGTGAAATTAGCTGAAATCAATATAATTGTGTTAACTATCTTCAAAAATTAATAGATTGTGTAATTATTGACTGAGAGATTCTTTAGAAATTACCAAATCCAGAGATGGTGATTACTAAAATTATGATCAAGTTACAAAAATGTGGTGGAACACACTGTATATTAAAAGGATCATTGGCTGACAAAATTGTGTCTTAATATTTAATTTTTTCCCAAAATTTCTTGGGAGAGAAAGAAATACTGTCTCTAGTGAACATAATCATTTTGATCACCAAAAAGTGTTTTATATTTGTAACAGGAATATATCATTTGGATTTTTCATTGGATGGATAGACTATCTCTTGAAAACAAAATTGGCAAAAAGTTTTCAATTCTTGTATCATCATGGATAGTTTGTTAAGAACTTCATGGAGAACAGTGTTGAGAAGGCTTCTGAAGCCACTTTCAGGCTTAAAGTTAAAGAGGTCATGATTTACAGTGTCCACAATGGTCACAGAAGACAGTGGATGTTTAGGGGAAGACAGTGGGGAGAAGAACGAGGAATTATAGGTAACATATTTCATGCATTTGCCATCTCTACTCTAAGATAAGTAATTTCCTTGAGAAAATTTCACATTACTAATTCTGTTTTGTAGGTACCTTCACACAGGGAAGGTGGTACAAAGGTTGAATGATTCAAATTTTCAATTTACAAAAAAAATATATATTATTCTCCTGTAAATTTATGGAAATTAACTTTCCATTGTGTGCATATTTGATTTTTTCTATTTATAACAAAATATTAAATAATATTTAATGGATCACACAAGTATTGACTATTTTAATCCTATAACTAAACTTTAAAACAAATAAATAATTCTGCATAAATAATACTCTCGTGTAAGGTATGGCTAATAATCAGAAAGTAATATTGGAGATTATGGTAAAAGAAAGCAACTCTTATTTAGGAGAATAATAACTTTGAAATACTGATCACAACAGATCTTACAACATTAACCATAATCAAATTTATTTATCAAATTTATTTTGGTTTTCTTAGTAAGTTCCAGATGCTTCTACTTATTCTACCTATTAATGAAATTATATCATATGTATTATGTATAATGTTATTACTCTAAAAGACAAACTAGTAAAAATATAAAAGAAAAATTATGTCTACTCAATTTTATAATTGAAGGAGTTTTAAAAAACAAGAGTTTATCAGCTAAGTTAAATCAAACTATCTCAGGATATTAGATGGAGGCCATGTTTCTTTTCAATAATCATAGAAAAAAATCTCAAAAATTTTTCATTAGCTAACATGATGGAAGAATGTATAGTATTTTTAAGCATAAAATACTTTTTAACATAGTTAATAGTTAAATATGTTGACTCAAACTTTAGTTTCCTGAAAAATTTCCTAACAAGTTTGCCAGACACGTTTATACCACTAAATTCAGTTGCTCCAGTTTTAAAAATAAAATAAAACAATCGCAAAGAGGCAAACATTCATAGATAGTACCCATTACTTTGAAATTATAGGTAAATAAAAATGAAAAAATTTATTTAAGAAAATAGAATCCATTTAATAAACTTTCCCATCAAAGGCTCTAGAACAAAAACTCCCCATTACTTGCATTAGTTTTAAAAGCGCTCTGCGTTCGCTTGGCCCCTGGGTACATAATAACCTTTCTAAAGGTCTCCCCAAGGGAAATTTTAGTCAAGCGGTGATCTCCTTGAACACAAGTAATGACAAACAATAAGCTAATTCTCAACAAGTTTTTTAAAAGTCATTTTTACTACTTTTAAATGAGTGTGTTTGATGCATGATTTTGGTCCCCCTGATTAATGGTCACCGCCAGCCCAGCTTCTGGAGTTGTAATGTTTCCGTGAGCTTCCCTCCAGCAGAGCTCGACCATTAATCCAGTGGCATATGTCAGCTCAGCAGAGCAAGGTCACTCTTCTGCTTCAAGGGGAACCTTTTTAGAAATAATAAAACTGACAGAAAGTTCTTTTTTGCATGCTTTATGCCACCTGAGGTTGAGTGCTGTGCAGTTAATATCATAAAGCTTATAAACATTCCCATCTTAGGCAACTCCCGCTGCCGCTAGTCTAAGGAATTTAAACCTTTTTTTCTTAGTAAGAACAGACATGTTTATGTGGGGCAAATATATAGTATGTAATCCAAAACAGGGAAAGAAGGGGTGGAAAAAAATACTAGTAAGTTTGTGTTTGGATCCTTGGAAGAGACGATTTCCTCGTTGCCAATTATATTTACTTTTGTAACAGCATATTTGGATATGGCTATATGAGTATTTCAGTCTATTGAAGAGTTAATAATGGTATTGAAATGTCAAAATAGTGGTAGAAATGAACTCAGTTTATGATAATTCTTTGACCTATAATGTAATGTCCAATAATTGTAGAACATGTATCTTTGAAGGAACTGTATTTTTAAAGTTATAAATACTTATTTCACCGGCAATGGCTACTTTCAAATTGATAAATAATTATAGTTAGATATTCATAAACTTAAAGAAATTTGAAATTTGTGTATGTCCTAACTTGAGCAAATCAAACAAAAGATAACAAACAAAAGAAAAGATGATGGCTATGTAATAACTAATAAGGTAAAGAAAATATAACCATTAAGTATTACAAAATATATATATTTAATTGCATATGTTATTACCTTTATTTAATTTTAAAAATTGATTGCACAGCTATTAATATACCCTATAAAATATTAGGAAAAATCCAGAAAATTTCAATTTGCTCTTTTTAAGCAAATATTTAGACTAATGCCAGATAACCATGTGTTGTAAAATAGAATTTGAGACAAGGTAAATCTGCATTGAATCTTATTCAAAGGATTTGAACTACTAAAATTATGAAAATATGAAAAAGAAGCTACATTATTTACTTGCATTTATTTATGCAGATAAAATATATCTGGAAGCGAAGCCAATTTCTTGCTTATGGTCTCTATGTCCAGTGTTAGGCTATCACTTCAACTGATATAGGAACTTTATTTTTCAACCTCATGGAAATAAACAACCTTGGGATGACTGAGTCATAAACCAAACTATTAAAATACCAAAAATGGCAATACCAAGACAGTATTAATTTGCTACGAGAAATTCATCTGTCAGGAAGAATGTGTATTCCTGTTGACTGATCAAAAAAACTGTTTCCCCTGAAAGAAATGCTACCTGGGACACCAGATCATTACATCATTGCTGGAAGTTTGTTTTATTAGTGTAGCAGAGTCACAGTAAAGTAAATTAGGTGGTATTAAGTCTAGAGACATGAAGTTCTTGTAATAGCCTGAAGTACACATCTCACCTAAGTGAACAAGTCCACCCAACTAAATGAGATGTTTGCTTCAGCTGCTTTGCACTGTTCTTCAGACACAGTGGCAAATTTCTACCCTCCAGCGTATTTCTAGGCTTTCTACAAAACAACATCCTTTTGCTAATACTTTTTTCCCTTGAGATAGAATATGTTACAATGTTTGATTATTTTGATTCTAGGAATGGTTACTTTGTTTGATGTGGGTGTTTCCCACATCTTTATCAGTGACCCATTTACAAAATATGTTCTGGAGTAGATTACTTCTCTAAGTGACTAATATTATCCATTAGTCATTCCGCGCTCATTGCACGTATATTGAGAAATCACTACTGTATTCTAGGCTATAAATGTTTTTGGAGATAGCCAAAAGCACATGGAGCCTGAGAATCAAACAGTCTGCATTGAATCCCTCTTGAATCCCCAACAAAAAGCCCAGGAATACAAATATAAGACACAACTTCTGTTCTTGATGGTGAATCTAGTTGGGAGCACATAATGAAATAAACTGTGGTTAAAAAAAAAACAAAAAAAACAGTAGAAGCATGGAACAAGCACTATGAAGACAGGAGGGAGAAATTACTAAGTGAACATGTACTATGGACTAGGAAATTTACACGTGATAATTAACTTCATTCTCACATTAACCCTATGTGACATATTGTAAGACTTCCCCTTTTCCAGATTACTACACTGAGGCTCAAGAGATTTAATAAAATGTTCAAAATCCTCTAGTTAAGAAATAGCAGATAGAACCTTCAAACCCAGGTCTATGTGACTTTAGTCCATGTTACCTACTGCTCTGCCAGACTGCCCCTAATACACTGTCTGGGGGTAACTGGTTGAGGCTTTTTTAAGGGAGTGACAGTCTAACTAGAAATTCAAATAGATATGAGTTCAAAAGCTGGAAAAAGTGTGCAGAGGCATTCTAGGCTCCGAAAAGCATAGACAGGAAGGTATGAAGGTGGTTGGAGCATCAGAAACACGGACCTCAATAGATCAACTAGACTAGAATATCTGGTCGTGGGGCCCAGACATAGGTATGTTTGCAAAGCACCCCAGATGAGTCTACTATGTAGCCAGACGGTGCTTGTCAAGGGGGTAGAACAGACGTATTACTTTTATTAATATTCAAATTACTCCTAATGGAAGCCTAGTGGGATATAGCTGAGGCATGTGTGGATGGGAAGAAGGAAAGAATAAGACCAAAGACTGCAGAGAAAAGATAAAAGAGGGCATCGCAGTGAGGAGTCCAGGTCACACATGGGGCTGGCAGCATTAGGGCACTGGCCAACTGAAAGTGGAGAAGAATCTAGAATAATTAGAAGGAAGGAAGCAGCTGAAAATCAAATCCTCACTTCCAAGTAGTAGGACCTCATGGACTATGGTATGGCTGATTGTGTTCCCCTCAAATTAATGTGTTGACATGACTGTATTTGGAGATAAGGCCTTTAAAGGGATAGTTAAGAATGTGGCCAGTAGGGTGGGCCCTAATCCAGCCCTACTGCTACCCTCAGAAGATGCTATTAGGACACGCAGAGAGGCAACCAAGCGGGATGCATGCACAGAGGAAGAGGCTGTAAGACGGTAACTATCTGTAAGCTAGAGTGACAGAGGCCTGAAGCAGCTCCTTCCCTTATGGCCCTCAGTGGAAACCAGCCCTGCCAGCACCTTGATCTTGGACTTTCGAGCTTTAGAACTGTGAGAAAATAAATCACTATCGTTTGACCCACCCTGTCTGTTGCATTGTGTCACGGTAACCCCAGAAAACTAATACGGACTAGGTGAAAACCTCCGAAGCTCTTCACACAACTGCAGGAAAGGGCTTAGCCAGTTGTAGTAACAAATGGCTCTCTCTATACGAGAATCACTTCATCTACCACCAGAGGCAGATTAAAAACTTCTTCTATTCTAATTAATCAATTCTTAAGGGAGGATGTTTTTGTTCTGTACTAAGACGCTAATATGAATGTTTTGTTTCTGAAAGTTCACCTAAATCCTTCACACTAGAAAGACAGAGAAATGGATAAGTTTGGTAATACTAAATTTAGAAACTTAGATATGTAGAGCATGGGCATGATTCCATTATTTAAAAACACATAATTTTCAGGCATAATGAAGTCATTTATCTCCAAAGCAAGGCAAGGAAAGATTAAAGAGATACATGCCTGATTAAATTGATTTTTGAAAAATCCAGTGTGTTGGTAATCCAAAGTATTGACTTTATACTCTTCTTGTAGGATATAATATCCAAATTTCCAAACGAAGAGGAGGCTACCCTTCTGTCATGTCTCCCAACCATTTGTCTCCTGCCCTTTCTTCATACTGTGTGAACACTTTTCAAGTGTGACTAATCTATTTGTCCCCAAAACGTTTGCTACCTGCTTGGGATAAAACTTGATTACAGATTCATATTCTGTAAAATGGAAATGCTATAATGAATTAGTGCTTTGTCTGGAGAGAAGTGTTCAGGGCTAAAAATTATTTAAATTTTTAATAAAAAAGTTGATCATGGTGAAATGAACAAGTTATCAATCCATCTCTTCTGATTAGATGTGCCCTAAAAGTTAAAATTAAATCCAGTAGAAAATCATATTCTTCATTGATTCCCAGAAGCCTTTGGGAATTGGGACATCAATTTTGGGGTGAATTTTTGGTCACTGTGAGCAGTGGAATGGGCCATTTCTTCTTGGAATGTAGGCACCAGCTGGAAGCAAAGATGGTGCAGGGCAGTGGAACCTTTGTGTTCACCATCTTCAGAGTGCATATGATAACTTTCCTATACGTATCCAAATGGATGCAATTTGTACAAATAGATCCCAGTTCAAAGTTTTCTCAACATCCAACTCAACATGCCACTTCCTTTGTCTGAGCCATTATCATCTCTTGCCTGGTTTCTGTAATAGCATCCTAACTGGTCTCCTGGCTTTTTCCCTCTCTTTCTTTAGTATATTTGAAATGCAAACCCAGAAAAAAGCCAGTAATCTGTAAGCCAGATCTTGTCATTTGGCAAAATCTTTCAATATTAGCCAAAATCCATTTAATGACCTGATGACCTAGAAGGCCCTCTATGACCCAGCTCTTTGTGGCTGCTCTTCCCTGATGTATTGTGCTCCATTGTTTCCCAAACACACCAGGTTTAGTCCCACCTCAAGGCTTTGCCCTTTCCCTTCCCTCTGCCTGGAATATGATTTCCCCCAAGGCCAGCTCTTTCATTTCCTTCACATCCTTTCTCAAATCTCCCATTCTCACCAAGGCTTCCCTAGTTTCTCCTATTTCATATCCTCCTCCGTTTAATTTTTTTCTTCTTGGCATCTATACTTATCTTTCATTCTATATATTTAATTTATTTATGCTGTTTGTTGTTTGTCATCCCTGGTAAATGTCAGTCTTACGAGGGCAGGGATCTTTGTTTTCTTCACCTCTGTATCCCCAGCATATGGTCCATATTGTCCATAGTAAGCATTCAATAGATATTTCTTGCACGCAAAGGCAACAATATATGTATTGTTATTAATATATGTAACCTAAATATTTGTACCCCTGTCATATGCTGAAATAAAAAAAATTAAAAAATGAAAAATAAAGAAAGAATGAATGAATGTAAAAATGGATTAGTGAATTAATTTCTAATTCTTTTAGAAAGATATGTAGAAAAAAATGCTGCTGGGTTGGGAAACTTAAAAAATTCTTGATGCCCAGCCACGTTCTATATTAAATAAATCAGAATATTTGGAGATGGAACCCAATCATCCATATTTTTCTAAAGTTCACCAGTGATTCAAGTGTTCAACCTACGTTGAGAAACATCAATAAAGAACATAATTTTCAAATTTTAAAGTGCTCATAGAACTTCTGAGTACCTCGTTAAAATGTATATTCTGATTTTCTAGACCAGGGCAAGCCAAAGAATCTACATTACCAACAAGCTGCTGGAATGGCAATGCTGCTGGTGTGTAGGACCACACTGAGCAGCAAGGACTTAGATTTAAGCCAATCTTGGTGACCCTTGGCATACCTTTTAATGTGTTCCATACTCCATTTTCTCCTGATTTGTCTTATTTGGTTTTACATTTGCATTATAATTTACTTCAAATATTTTTTGAAAAACAAATATGACAAATACTAAGCAAATACAAAAATGAAGAGAACCTTTTGAGGGTCGTTTTCATTTTTTTTTTTTTTGGTGGGGAGGGAGGTAATAAAAGTAAAAATAAACAGTTACTTATACTCACCATTTTTTAAATGGGAAAAATGTGAATCTATCTATCATACTACATACATTTTATATCACATATATTATTTCAGATAACTTTGTTTGAAAAGCCAAACATTCAACAAAAATTATACACCTCAGATAAAAAAGCAACAGAGAATAGGTGAAGGAGTCTACAGGTTTAAAAACAGAAAAGCTATCCCATAAATCCCAAATCATTTTTTTTTTACTAGATTTGTTAATTTGGGCAAAATATTTATCTACAGGACTTTTTTCTTCCCAGTGAATTGGAAATAAAAATAATGCCTAGGTCATGGGGGTCTCGAGATAATTAAGTAAAACAATGCACATGAGTTCCTTGGGCAAGTGTGTGGCCTCAAGTAAGCACCAGTGTATGTAAATACTTCTTCCCTTTCTTATGTACCTGGTTAGATAAGAGTTAAAATGTATCTTAACAGTCTTCATACAAAAAGCAATGAAGAAAGCTCTTTAATGCCACAACTATGTGTCATCCTTGTCTAGGAGCATAAATTTGCACAGCGGGCAGTGCAGTGAAAACAGCTCATAATCAACTCATCACCTCTCATCATTGCTAGGATCAAATGCAAATGGGAAAGAATGTCACTTCAGTCATTGCTAGTGAAAATTAGCATCTGTGACACTAATGGTGTCTCATTTAGTATGCACTTTAGATTAAAAAGAATGGTTAAAAAAAAGCTATTTCCAGAACTGCCATTATTCGAATGTTTCCCTTTAAAATAACAATGGTACTTGAATTTCTTTTACTAAGAAAAACCTTAGGTAAAATTTATTCACACAGATCATTAATTCCAGCCAAGTAAAAGCCAAGTTGTTCTAATTACGGTTATCAGGTTTCATTTGCGGGGTCTACTCCTTTTCTATTTTCAAAATTTCTTCCATATTTTCTAAGCTGGAACAAAGGTCTACTGTTAGGTAACAGTGGGTGTCTAAGGATTCTTGCACACCATTTGGTATGCTGGAGTTCTTAAAATAAAGCTTAAAAATGAATTACAGTTGTATTTATACACACACACACACACACACACACAAACTTTTTTATATCCACACTAACAGACTTACTACCAAGAATAATGAAAGTACATAGTACTAGTGAGTATCTATATCTGAACCAGGCTATACATAGTAGACGCAAGAAATTTCATTCACTTTGCAAATATTTATCCAGAGCCTACTACATTGAAAGTGTAATGCCAGGTGCAGAATGAACGTATGTGGTTATGCTTACTTCAATATTAGTCATGATTTTTTAAAAAATTTGAATATTGAAAAAGTTGTTGTTTGACATTTGCAGGTGTTGAAACTTGGGTAGATACCTAGTGGGATTTTGTTGATGAACTTCCTGCATAGTTGGAGACAGAAATGGACGACTTCTAAATTCCTTTCCAATTTCTAGAGGCTCTTAATGATATGGTCCCCCTAGTCTCCTTAAAATTTAGCTGGCAATTAAGACAGAAACAGAAATAATATTGACAGTCCTTTTATTTATAATGACAGTATGTAAGAGCAGAAGTATTGAAAATTGACTTATGTATTTCGCAGCACACACTGTTTCATCTATGTGTCTTTATTTAAGGTAATTAACCTTCTTTATGCCTTAGACTCTTCATTTATAAGGCTAAATAAGAGTGATTCTCTCACAATTGTTACAAATATTAAGTAAATTAGTGTACAAAAAGCTGTGATCACAGAAACTGGCTTGTAATAAACTCACAATATATATAAAAAAACAAAATAAAACACTTTCGTGGGAAAAATGGAAAATTTAAGAGTTAATACAGTGTAATATAATAATATTCCATCAAATCTTAACTCCGGATATGTTTAAAAGTTTTTCAAATCACTATTATTTAAGGGTACTAGTAGTAAGAAGGTAAAAGCAAAATTCAATGATGATATAGTACCTTGCATGTATGTTAAGCAAGGCTATTTTTAAGCTATCTAAATACAGAATATTTAACCACTATATATCAAACTTCTTCCTTAATTTGGGATTTATCTATTCACCATGGAAAGTTCTGAGATTCATATTAAACTCCTTAGAATTTATTAACATTCCAGTACATACAATGGGTTTCTTTTGTAACAATTCTCCAAGGATTTTCCAGTTTCCCTTATAGAATATCTTTGGTCTCTGCCTCTCAGCCAATGCTATAAATGGTTTGTCATAAATTTGTATGCTACTGGTCTTATTTATAAGCTATTCAAAGGAAAGAACCCATACCAAGAATAGAGAAATAGTAAAAAAAGGTGAAGAAAGAGGGCACATTAATGATAAAATTACAAATTGTAAAATTGTATTTTAGCATGCTTGGATTTACTTTTTCTTGATTCATAGACATATTTTTTGATAAGTTTTATGAATGTAAAAAATTATTTTTATACAGAACTCATGAAATCTCTTACTGCATATTATATCTATGAATGTTTTGAACCTTCTCTGAACTGTAGGACCTATTTGGAAGTATTAAAATAAAAACAACATCCTCCATTTATTTCCTTTTTAATTGAAAAATTTCATACATTTTATTTGAGATAATAGTTATAATATGCACTGCATTTGAATAGGGTACCCTTGAAATATATGAGAGTTAACATGAACTAGATGATTAAATAATATTTCCCTCATTTTTTACATTGTCACTTTTTGCCTACTTTAGCATTTACAATTAAAAAAATCCTTCTTGGAAATTTTGAGAGTATAGTACAAAGCGTGTACATTTCTAGTTAAGGAGATGTAAACTAAGGTCCAGTATGTAGTTAATCAATGTAGATAGTAATTCTCTATATTTTAGTCTGATGTTTTGATGGGTCTGTCTTTCTACACACAGGCTCTATGTCTCCTTCCAGTAGATGAAGAAATTTGCATTCCTTATTCTGCTAGCCATTTATTTGCATGGATCATCATAGCATTCATCTATGCCATCCTTTATGGATTCTGCTCTTTATCCATAAAATATACCAAGAAAATGATCCAGTAAAATAAATGTAAATTAAGAGAAAAAGGAGTTGTTTTAAGACATAATTATAAGAATTGGAAAAAATGTCACTACCATGCTAAAAGGAAAGGATCCAGTTGATCTGGAATGTATAAAAAACATACCTTTGCATATATACTCACATATCTCTTTAAATTCATATGGAATGAAACCATATGTCTAAATAAAATAGGAATTCCTTCACAACAAAAGTTAATAGGTTTCCAATGTCACTATTTTCTGTGATATATTTTGTTCTTAGAGGCATATTTTATCAAATATATTTTTAATTTTATGAATAAGGAAGTCACCAAGATGAATAATATTCCACTTGTTTATAATAGTTTCTGTATTAAACCAAATGATGATGATAAAGTATTATTTTGAGAATAGCTTCACGACATAAGTATGATAGTAACTCATGACATAATATAGGTCTTATCAGATGCTCCAACTTTAAATTTTATATATTTTTAAGAAAACTAGTTTCACAGTAACTTTTGTAATCTCTCCCAAGCTTACTATTGTCAACTGAATATGTGTTGCATTTAATCAAGTAAATTTTTTATGAAATTAATCTTAAATAGAAGTACAAGTGATGCTATTAAAAACTTTTTGTACTCTTTGGAAAATATTACTTTGAATTTTTATCATACCAGGGGAAAAGACAGAAATCAAAATGCTATCTAGCTGTACTTTTAACTAAAGACGCTTGTCTATCCTTTATCAGATCTTTGAGTCAGAAAGAATATTGAAAATCATTTGTCCTTAGTTTTCAAAGATTGAATATCATTTATTTTTGGTTTTCATCAAAAAATTGCCTGGCAACTTCCAAAGATTTTCAAAATATTGACCGTTTCTTTGTTCAAAGCCACATCAATCCAAAAGGTCATAATCAATCCTCAAATCCTTTCTCTGAAAACAGGTGCCTAATAAATAAATACTGATAAATAAATAAAGCCTTTTAAAAAAATCTAGACTTAGCTACTTTTTATTTCCCAGATTACAAATTTTATTCACCTAAGAAATTCAAGAAATATAAAAGTATTGGAGAAATTTTCTGACATTAGTATTTCATAAACTGTTCTTTTATGTTATTAATGAATTTGGAGTTCTACAACAAAATCTAAACTTTTCTATTCCATATCATGCTTTTTTAAAAGTAGCATTTATTGTCAAGACAAAGAATAGCATAACATTCCACATATTACCAGTTTGTCAAATCTACCAATTTATGGGGTTTTGATGTTTCTCAAAACACAGCCCAATCCTGTCTGTAGTCACAATATTAGTTCAAGAGAAGAGAAAGAGTAGAAAAAAAAAATACATCCCTGAAACAAGCTGTCATAGTTTAGCATTCAAAATAAAAAAGTCATATATTTAACCATAACATCTTCATTTTACAACCTTCTCATAACTAAATGTATTATGAAGAACTAAGCTCTTAAGAGATAAAATTCATTCAGCAGACTGTTAAATAGACATTGACAATCTCATAGTCATTAAAAATGTGCAAGATTTTATAATATTAACCACTGATTTCTGTGGTTACCAAATCAATCAACCAAATTGATTTCTGTGAAGTTGATCTGAACTCAAACTTCAGTTACAAATGCAAATGTTCAAATATGTACTGTAAGACAAAATCACAGAGACAATAATTGTCAGGTGCTATTTAACATCTAAGTTTGCAATTCAATTTTCCATATTTGCCATGAGGCATTCAACCCTATGCTTGAATTGATTTATGACTGAAAGATGAGAACGATGAGTGTGTGTGTGTTTTGGTTTTATTTAGCTATGTATGAAATTATCTTACCTTTGGTTTTTGATGTTTCTCCTTCTCTGAAACATTAGATGGTTTTCTCTTCAGCATTTTGAATTCGGACTACCTCCAGTGAGTGTACTTTCTGCGATTACGGAAACAACTGAAAACAGCCAGCAATGTGCTGTCTATGATATACATCAGATAAGTTTGAGTTCAGTGATCTGCCACTTCCTCCTTTGGTCAGGATATGACTTCAACATCTACATGCGTAAATTTTTTTTTTCTTTACCATAATCTTTTGGTAACTCTTTATTGTCCTGTTCCTGCTATATTCTGTGAGATAGGTTCCAAATGTCACATTTAGACATACCTGCAGTTATCATATGAGACATATGGATATCAAAACAAAACTCATTTTTCTCAGTTGATATAAAAATAGAAATCTACAATACATTCTACTGGTAAAGGGAAGAAAATATCTGAGCCAATAAGTGAAATAAAACTTGAGGTGTTGGCTTTTTATTATTTTTAAAAACAAGAAAATACTCAGGGTAGTCAATTTTACATTTCTAAATATGCATTGTTAAATGATAAAATAAGTCAGACCTTAAACAATATTAATCCTACTTAAAACATGTGTACATATACTTTCAAATTAGAGTATGGATGAAATTCATTTTAAATATAAATGAGAACGTAACTCCGGAAGTAAATGATTATGCATATGTTACTTTTTAAGTGTACTTCTATGTTGTAAAGGTCTGGTTAATAAAGAAATTAATTAAACAGATCCCCCAATTAACCAGATGTCTTTCTGCTACAAACTATAATATCATATACTGATAATAGCTGTCCCCATGATGGTCTAACAGATCAATGGTCCTGTCAAATAAAACATCCAGAGTCTCTATTAAGTAGGCCTAGTAGAGCTAATATGACTTAGAAAGACTTTATTCATCAAACTAAAGGTTTAAAATTTTATTATCATGTCAAAACCTAGATACTCAGAATTAAGAGAAAGAAGTTCAAGCTTTCTTTTTAAATGAGGATTTACAAAAGGGAGACTCACAGAATATCTAAAACTCTGATTCCATTAAACTGGCTTATTTAAGTAAATCAACCTAGATTTCTATATATGAATTCCCTGTACTGAAAAGCAATAGTGCCATATTCCTCTTCACTAGCTTATCTAGCTGACAAATCAATCGCCAACTCTATTTCTCAATCTTCCCTCATACTCTAAGCCCCTCCTCCCTGAGACCCAGATTTTACTAATTCATTTAATAAATATTAAATTGAATATTTTTTATGTGCTGTTTGACAATATATCACACTTCTTGACTAGCTAAAAAAAACTATTTTAATTCTGTAATAGAATTGAAAGAGACACTTGTCAAAATTATGGTTAATATGCTTTTTCTACCAGATATTAAACACACAATTTTATTTTATTTTATTTTATTTTATTTTGAGACAGAGTCTCACTCTGTTGCCCTGGCTAGAGTGAGTGCCGTGGCATCAGCCTCGCTCACAGCAACCTCAAACTCCTGGGCTCAAGCGATCCTACTGCCTCAGCCTCCCGAGTAGCTGGGACTACAGGCATGCGCCACCATGCCCGGCTAATTTTTTTTTTCTATATATTTTTAGTTGCCCAGATCATTTCTTTCTATTTTTTTTTAGTAGAGACAGGGTCTCGTTCTTGCTTAGGCTGGTCTCGAACTCCTGAGCTCAAACAATCCGCCCGCCTCGGCCTCCGAGAGTGCTAGGATTACAGGCGTGAGCCACCGCACCCGGCCACAATTTTATTTTTGAGCTGGTATTTTCAAGATACTGACACAGAAGGTAACACTGGAAATCCTAAGAACTCTGAGGTTGGGTAATTCCCTAGAAGTATACCTTCTTTAAACTTTCTGTTTAGGCTTGGGTTACGGCAGTAGCCTAAGCAATTTTTTTTTGTTCCATCTCTTAAGAAATTGAAAGTCATGAAAAATTATATTACTTAACTGAAATATTTGTATCCTTTATAACCTTATTTCTTAATCTATGAAAAGAAATTTAATTCAGTTTTAGAGTTCAGTCAATAAAATGGGAATGATAATGTTTGTACTTATAGCATGATGGAGTTTTGGTGAGAATAAAAGAGAATATAAATAAAAGATATCTTTATTATATGACTTATTTCAGTAATGTTTTATGTCACAAATGTTTGCGGATCCTAAAGAGGCATGAGATGGCAAACAGTCTGATGTGATGTTTGCTATAGTTTATATTTCTACTATGATAACTGAAGAATAGAGAACACTCACGTTCATGGTGCCCATAGGTGTGTTGGATGCAGCATTAAAAAGTGTTATACTCAAGCAGTATGTATAAAATTTCAGCTTATGATCTCCAGGCATTTTACTGTCATTAACACTATAAGGAATATTTAAGACGTAAATAAAATTAATATCTTTCTTCAATAACAGATGGAAGAAGCAATTTTGCTATTTTTCTTCTACTCAAGAAAAAGTGATTTCTGGGGGTTAAAAGACAGATATGACATTTGAGGCCCCATTATCATCTAACTATGTTAGCCTTCTTGATCCTCAAAAACAATATCAGATAAGTTGGCAAATGTTTTTATCAATCCTCTACTATGTTATGGAATTCTGAGCACACTGACATATTTAATGACTGACCCAGGGTTATCCAGCAAGTTCAAAAGCCAAAGATAGACAGAACAGGAATGGAGTAGAGAGCCAGTATTGAGCACATCTAGCGCCCAGTCACGACTAAACCACGAGGCCACATTTTGCTTAAGTCATGTTCTGAAACAGGGAAATTGCAAAAGCGCGAAATCTCCATACTTTGTTTTCACACAATACCTTAACTGGTCTTGTAACCTAGGCAAGATGAAACAAGGTTGGGACTTTGTGGTACGTACATCAGTTACTATTTCTGCGTCATCAATCATGAGTCAAAATTTTAAAGAAATTGCAATCAAATGAAAGAGAATAGGGTGTAAAATATGGGAAAGTAATGTGAAACATACAAGGGTTGTTTCAGCAACCCAATAAATATTTAGTGTATTGCTAAAACACAAATCATCAGAATCAAATCATAGGTAGAAGAGATTGCAGGAAAATTCTGTCTGATAACCTCAGTTCGGAGACATTGCTTCCCTGAGGATCTCCATCTACATTCCCCTGCCTTCTATCATCAAGTTGAAAATAAAATTAGAGAGTAATGTTCACTAGTAATGTTCAATCCTACATTACATTTTATTTTAGGGGATGTGTACTTGTTCAACAGATGGAGGGTTTTTAAAACAAAACCTTTTAGAAGAAGACTAGATTCCCTGTTTTGCCTTAATAGTTATAACTTCTCTAACACTTGACTTAGGCACAGTCAATCTTATGCCTCCATGTGTCGCTGGGACAGCTATGACCAAGAGGTGTTTTAGTAACTATAACCTAAAATACTCCTCAAATGCTTTGTTGGAGGAGAAAAACAGAGACATCTTTCAAGAACTTGAAAATAATAGGAATAAAATTGTCATCATGGAGTCCAACTCTGAAATTAACATTTAATGTTAGATAGAATAATCATAGAAAAAAAATGTATTGTATTCCAGAATTTAGTCACCTCTGGTAAAGAAGAGGAGTCAATCATAAAAGTAAGTTAAACTTAATAATTCCTCTCTTCTTCCTGGCCCCTCAGAGCAGGCTTCTTTCTACAGTACAAGGAAGAGAAATTTATACAAAGAAGTCCAGTGGGGGTGTTGTGTTCCTACTTTTTTATGGGTTGGTGGAAGTGGGGATCCTACACTATCATGCAAACTATATCTCTACTCAGGGTTTCCTGAAGCAAATACACACTGGCATCTGATAAAGTTCTAGGCAATTCTGTATTTAATAATTCAGATGATGGTTGCAATGTCATGTGGAGAGGACTGGTTGTTGTATCCTTCTCCAGTTATCTAGCTTATTCTTACCATACGGTGGACAAAACACTTCCTTGTTTGGGTTTGGGGGTTTACAGAGGAATGATGGGATGGATGTTCCTCCTGGCTTATGGCTGGAGTTAAGGGGATTGGAGGCCCAGTGGCTTCCTGTGACATACATTTCCCAGCTCTCTGAAGTCATTTACCCATTCTGTCTTTGGAGTCCTTATCTACTCATCCTTTTCTGTAAGGGGCCTGCCCCTTTCCCCAGCTCTTGAAGTCCTCTCTAATGTTTTGAGGAGAAGATTAGGGGAAGAGAAAATTCTAATTCTAATAACAGAAAGTAGAAAAAAGAAGGGAGCTATTGAATTTTTCCCAACAAGGCCTGAAATTAATCATTTCTATCACAGGGATTAATTTTCTTCTAAGAACTTGATATCAAGTCTACATGAAAAATTAATATTATACCTATTAATTTCTCCTTACAATGTGGTCCCTTGCCTGAGCTTCATTGCAGAGTTCCCATACATTCACTACAGGGATGGGATGATGCCCAAACTATGTCCTACATGATTAGGAAGGTGGAGGGAGAATCTTAACTCACTTTACCACACATAGAAAGGAGAGTAACAGAGGCAAATATTGATAGTATCCATTCAAGCTGGTGAGTTCAAGAAAACGATAGCCTCAGTGAACTTTGAGTATCTTAATTCTCCTGACAAGATAATCTATTGTGTGGAGATGAATGCATCAAACAAGTTTAGTTGAATTTCAGTAAACAACAAATTTGTCAAACTGCTTCCCTTTGTTTTGATTTTAAGCTCTATGAGTAAATGATAATTTGGCTCCTTGGGTGATATGTGTACCGGAGAAAAATGAAACATTCCATACGGGCATAAAGTACCTGCAACCCTGCGATTGCTTTTTCTCATTATAAATTTAAAAATTGCCATTGAGATTATTTAGAATGTGTTCCCAAGAAAGGATCTATGCTGGATATGCTCAAAATATTATGTTTCTAGAGATGAGAGCTACCGGTCAGGCACTTGATATCTTGCAAAGCCTCTTGGAAAAGCCTGGCCCTGCAACATTGTTTCTTATTTTAAATTTCTAAAGAGTTAATGCAGCACATTATCTCATTATCTTGGTTATAGAAGAAATAGAGACTTGGGATAAATAAAAAAGACCAATGATCTAAGAGAAATGGTGAACCTAAAGTGTCATACAGGATGAAACTGCCTTGAAAGAGACAAAAAACTTTTAAATTATATTCAAGCCTTACAAGATGTCTGAGAACACAATTTAAGAGAAGACAGAGTTTCAGAAGACTGAAAACAAAAAATGAGAAGTTCAATCAAGAGTCACTGAAAAAATTAGGGGTGCTGATAAGTTCAAAATTCAAAATAAATGCAAATTACTCAGATTACTTCAATAAATAATAAGCATATACTTGTAAGTGGTTAAAAAACATATAAAAGCCTTATTACAGTAGTCATAATAATGACAAAATAAAGTTTCATACATTTATGATTAAGTTATATTTATGAAGTCATTTTATTCTCAAAGTTAGTAACATTAATATTAATAATAATGACTATCACCTTGAGTGCTTATTATATACCAGGAACTATTCTGTGTGCTTTCTATGTAGCTCTCATGTAATCTTCACAAAATCTCCGTGAGCTGGTACTAATGTTATCATCCTCAACTTCCAGGTGGGATTGGATAACATGTCTAGTTTGCACAGCTAGGAAGTGGTAGAGTCAGGATGCAATCCAAACCTTCAGCTCATAACCATAGTTCTATGACATAAACATGTCTTGACATACCTAAACACCTGGCATAAAATGGAGTGATTTATTCAATGGTCAAGGTCAAGAATGCTAAGGATTGTTGGGAGGGTAATGTTGAGCTGCTGGCTGCTGGTTGAAGAGAGACTTGGTTCAATCATTACATGTGTAAAAAGAAAATGAAACCAGTGAGTCTGCAATCAATTCATAACCCTCTCCTATAATTCCGATTCAGGACCATGGGGACAAACCGGCTACCATTTTGTTCCCCTCTCCAACCCCAGATACCTTGTTGTGACTCTTATTGACCCTCAGTGCTACTCTTGATGATAATCATTTTCTCTAATTCCATGCTTACAAAAATGGGTGTAAGGAATCAGGGTAGAAGCACAAGTTAGACACATCTACACTTTATGAAATTCCTTAAGTTCTAAAGTTCCTTGATACTATGGTTTGAAAGTTTGTTTCCCCCAAATTCATATGTTGAAATTCTCACCCCCGAGGTGATGGTATTAGGAGGCAGAGTTTTGGGGAGGATTAGGCATGGAGATAGAGCCCTTATGGTGGGATTAGTGCCCTTATAAAAGTGCCTGGAGAGAGATCTCTAATTTCCACTTTGATAAGGAATCTATTCGTAAACTGATATTACCTGCAAAGTTACTTCTGTAAGCATATTCCATTGATTTAGACGTTCAGCTTGCCAAGTTCTGTTTCTAAACAGTGGCTATTATTCTCTCAATCTTTGACTCTTAATTTTGTGTTTTTTTGCTTGCCTCAATATCACATTCAAATCGTGTCCATAATCGTCACATTTCTCTACAATATCATTCCTTTCGAAACTTCTAAATGTCATTTTAAGTTTTGTAAAAATAAAAAGTGCTTATGCTAAAAGAAATTTAAAAAGCAGAAGCTCCCTGTCTCATCCTTCTCTACTCCTAGACTTCCTGTTTCAACTATTTTTCTGATCCCTCCAATATTAAAACCATTTTTCTAGTCATTCAGATCCATTTTTCTAAGCAATAAGCCTGTACTTTCTTGATTTATATATTGAACATTACATATTGATTCCTGTTTTTGTCTTTGAGGATTTTACACTCTTCTCACTTCCCAATTCCCTTATAATTATTTAGTTAAATAATTAATCATTATTTACATTACCATTACATAAATAATATTGTTCATGGCTGAGTCAAATAGTGTTTAGTGCTTTATGTTTCTTTTGTTGTCTATTTTTGCAATCAATAACTGTCTTTCTTTTTTTATGTTTGATTCCCTATGTATTACTGTTAGAATTTCCCAAATAATTGCCCCCAACAAATCTTTCAAGTAATTTGTTTTAAATATTTAATTTCAAACATCATACTTGTAGTAATTTCAAATGCTCAAACACACTGGATGTTTTTTTCTCTCTTCCAATGTGGTTTGGCTGTTTTCCACTTTGGGGGAAAGGGAACTTCTCCTTAATCTCTCCAATTCTCTCTGGCCTGAGTCTCACATCATCTTTTTTTTGTCTACTCTTTCATTTGCACGCCTCCCTAACAGAAAAATGGCACCTACCTATTTTTAGATCCTTCACATTTGAATGCTCTTTTGACTTGCAATAGAATGCTAGCCCGCAAATCATTTTTCTCAGAATTTAGAAGGCCTCTTCAATTGTCTTATAACTTTCACAGTTGTTGAAAATTCCAATGCCATTGTGATTCTTGGTTTATTGTATATGAACCATTTCTCTCTTTCTCTCTCTCTCTTTCTCTTTCCTCTGTATTTTCCCTATATCCTTTGTATACCCTAAAAGGTTATATTATGTGTCTTGATATATGTTATTTTGAAAATTCCCTTCAGGTCTGTATTTCCTTGATGAGTTCTTCATCTCTTTTTATTCTCTCTTTCTGGAAACTAATTAGTCCAATGTTGAACATTCTGGACTGATACTCTCATTTCATTATATTTCTCTGTTTTCCACTTCTTTGACTTTTTGTTTTACTTTCTAGAAAAATTCCATTATGCTTTCTACTAATAAATATTTTATTTTAGCTATGATATATTTAGTTTACAGAAGTTCCTTCTGATTGTTTCCTTGTCACAACATCCTGTTCTGAATTTTTGGAAGGGCAGTGAAATGTAATGGTTGAGAGGATGGACTTTAACCAGACTGCCTGGGTTCAAATCCTGGCTCTCCCAATTACTAGGGTGCCCTTGCTAAGTTACTCATTTCTATAAAATGGGCGTGAAATAATGTCTGTCTGAAAGGTATTTCTATGAGAATTAAATGAGACACTATTATGAAGTCAACAGAAAAGTGCCCAGCCCATAACTAAATGTTAGATAATAATATAAATACATGAAATATATTCTCTTATCTCTCTGAAGTAATTAATTATAATTTGCAGAATTTTCCTTCTATTCCCTTTTGTTGTCTTTGTTTCTTTCTGATTTCTTTCTTCGGTTGGCTTTGATTTCAGTCTTTCATCGTAGAGGCTATTGTCAAACGTCTGGGAAGACATTACTAAGAGCAGGATATGAAAAACCCGACCGGAAGCTCTGTGCAAATGAATGGGCTGGTCAGGTAATCAGTAGCAAGGAAGCCTTTTCATCAGAAGACACACAAATGACAGTTTCTGGAGAGTTCTTTTCTTTGAGACCATTCAGGTTCTGCAGGTAATAATCCTTACATGCCTTGCTGGGGATGTGGAGGAGAGAAAGGAGCTTCCTTGCAGCCTTCAAAGGCTGAGGCTCTGTGTCTGTGATACAAACAGACTCATTTCACTGCAACCTCCTCTTCTGTAGCTTCTGAGATTGCTGCTTGCTGTAATCCTCCCTTTACCTTTCATCATCCAAAATGCTTGCTGACATCTTTTCTCCTATCCTTTTTCCAAAGCTCTTAGTCTCAGCAGGTTTGTGTCTTATTGGTAAATGTATGTGACTATTTAAACAAAGTCCAGTTTTAACTAACTCCAACTCTCTTTCATTCTACCCTTTAAAACATTTACATATCTTTAGCTTATCTTATTTTCTAAGTTCCTAATTATATGATATGTAGCTAATTACATAAAACTGATCCCTCTCACCACCACCCCTACCTTACAACTTTGAAGATTAATATAAGAACATGGCCACTGACGTGGTGCAGTAGGAAGAAGGCAAGCAGACACGCACACACATCTTACGATCCTTCTCACAAGAACAGAAATACAGTATCTTGTGGAATAGTTTATCTTTTCATTCTTTATGGATAATATGAAACAACAATCAAAAACTCATGTTTTTATTAAAAATCTTTAAAATAATGTTTAAGCTTAGAATATAATTCAGTACCACCTAGATCATACCTCATTTGGCTGAAAGGAAATTCTGCCCATAGTGTAATACTTGACAGAACAAACTGAATTTTGCACAAAAGCGTTTTTAAATTAACTTTTACATGAACACACTACACTTCACATGTACTATTAAAATCCCCTACTCAATTCATACTTTGTTCCCCAGAAGCAAAGAGGAAAATAGGTTGTACTGACCAATGGACCATGATTTCCTGTCTTTACCTACTGGAGAAAAATGTAATTAATAAAATATCACTGAAGAGATATATATGAGTTTCCCTTCCTCGGAAAAGCTATTTTAAAACAGAAACAGCAAGATCTTTTCTATTCCCTTTCTGCTTTCACTCATCAGAAAAATTTATAGCAGATTCAAAAATAACCACATTATTTTTCAGACCCTATCACTTGAAACTATGCTAAAGCTGTAAAGATCTAGGAAATAGTAATTGTACAGTCAATTTATTAAACAATCGAAATCCCTGTATGATCTTCATGCCCATGGCACTAATTACAATATATTTATAAGATGAAATACTTTAATTCTGTATCAGTTTAAGTAAATAGAATATAATTCTGATGGATGTTTTTAATGTAAAAATGTTTCCCCACAGCAAAATCAAATTTCATGATTTAATATATATCATATATATGTATGTGTATATGCACGTCTATACACGTATACGTGAGTGTACTGTAAGTGGGTGGACAGCGCCTTCCCCACACAAAGCAAGGTTTCCACATAAAGTGTGAAGCCACAATGAGGGTTTCCTCGGAAACCCTTCTACATTCTCATTTTAAAGCATCTGTATGTGTCATTTGTGGGAAAGGAAAAAAAAATCAAGTGATCACTTACAGGATTTTGCCAGTATGTTACCTGCCACTAATTCTATTTTTCTCTCTAATAAGAAAGATTTCCATAACGTTTGCAACTATGCTTGTGAGAAATAAAAGTCTGGTTAGTTTGTTTTTGGAAACCAAGTAGTGTGATGAACCAAACAGCCAAGTTAACATCTGTACCCAGCAGCCCAAGAAAACTAACTGATTAACTGAAAATCACCAATGTGTGGTTGCAGAGAAATCAGATTCTCTGTTTTATTTTCAAGGGCATGGAATTCTGCTCCCCCTGACATGGCCTGGCCAAGCAGTTATACCCTTAGATGACCAGTCCTCCGCTAGGCAAGCCTGGTTGAGGCGTCTGCTTTTTGTGTCACCCACCTACGGAGGCTCTGTGGAATGATGAGAGTGTGGGAACTTGGGAGGGTTGACAGAGGAGTGAGCTTAGACAAGCTGTATGAACTTGGGTCCAACATTTGTTCCCTCTGTGTCTCAATTTCCTCATTGGTAAAGAGGGAAAATAATTTTTCCTCGTGAGATTGTTGTTGGGATTACATCAGACAATATGTATGCAATTCCTGACACAGAGAAGGTCTTAACAAAAGCTAATTCCATCCTCTCTCCTTCAAAGACAAAGGGAGAGAGCATGAGACTCCCAGGGACTCAAGTCTTACCCTCATTCTAGGATGTGGTCACAGTGTGACCCAACTTCCTGGTAACATGCTTGACCTCTAATTTCCAAAGCCTGTACATGCCTCATTGCTAGTTTAACCTGATGTTCTCTTGTTGTCACATGCTACAGTGATATCTGAATATGCTGCTTATCCTCAGCTACCAGCTATGGGAAATTTTTACGGGGGAATTCAGTTTCTCTTTCACTTAGATTTGGCGATAAACATTTAACTGTGGATTTACAATTGCACTTGAAAGAAACTCCACACTCTTTTCCATGACCAGGATGGCCTGAACCTCTCTGGCCTTTGCCCGTCTATGCCACCCTCCCCCTTTTTTTTCCCTGACCTAGTCATGCTGCTCTTCTCTCTGTGCTCAGGGAACTAACTGTTCAGTTCTTTTCTAACTTGGTCTTTTGCTCAAGCTCTTCCTTTTGCTTGAAGTGAGTTTCCCTCTACTTCTGACATGGCCGGCTCCTCGTCATCCCTAAGGCATTCACTTTCATATCACCTCCACAGAGGGCCTCCTCCAAGCAAATATATATAGGTGCTTGATAATTTTTACTGTTTTGATGGTTTGTTCTGGTTACCCAGAAGGCAGAAGCCAGGCCTATTGCTGGCACTAGCATAGAACCTGGCACAGAGAGCAGCTCAGGAAGCACTTGTTAAATAAAGGGATCAACTCAACTCTATAGGTGTGCACACTTTAGGCTACCTCCTTGGATTGACAAGAATCAGGATTAAAATCATGGAATCCATACTCTTCAAAACTGGAAAGGATATGGCCATCAGAATCAATATTGAATTAGACTACATAAAAAATCTTGTAAAAATTTGGAAACACACAGACTACAAACCACTTTAAAAAATACTTTCTCCTTTATGGAGAAATTCATAAAATATGTCAAAATACCTTCCTAATGATGATAATGATCTATTATTGATCTATATAACATTCTTTCCCAAGGCTTCAACACTTTTTAACATAAATTATTTTATCCTAACAGCTTTCCTGTGAAGTACTTATCCTGATTTTATGCATATGAGAAACTGACTGTCTGAATTTCCTTTTCTACAGACTCAGCTTTTGATTCCAGGACTTCTAATTCAGAACCCACAAGTTTTCCTGCAAAGCATTTATTGAAATGAAATATCTCCTTGGCTATTGAAAGAAATTATATTGGTCCCATCTCCACTAAAATCCTGGCCCTATAATTCTCTGAATATTAGAGCTTGACTTGAATTTGCTAACTCATCTTTGCGGAAACGGTGCTGTGGAAAATTAACACTTCTCCTTTGAAAGAGAAAAGAAATTTTCTTTACAAGATGATAAATGCTTAGGGGAAAAACGTGGACTTTTGTTTTTCTAGTTCATGGTGTAATCAGTAAGTATGTTACATGGGTCATGCAAAGCCAGCTTCTTTATTTCAGCCAGCAAAGGTCACTTCCCCTACTAGCAATTGGTAGCTGAACAGGACCCAACAGTACTATCACCTTGCCAAAGCATCAACTTGGACACTGTCAAAGTTTGTTGCTTGTTTTTAAGCCAATAGGGCTTTGGTTGTCAGCTTGGAAACCCTAAAAGAGTCTTTTCTATGACTGACCAGTGTCTTGTACTGGTGAAGTCCCCTTGGCAGAATCCCTGTCTTAGGCAGAGAGAGAGAAGACTGAGAGGTATAAGATATTGCTTCTGGTGTCCTCCTTGCCATGCTCCAAGATTGCTGGGCCTGGGTAGGGGATCTTATTCGTTTAACAAATATTTATTCAATGTCTGCCAGGTGTCCAAAAATAGAAAGGCATGTCCACTGCCTCCCAAGAGCTTACAGCTCAGTGGGAAGACAGGCAGACCAAAAGACAACAAGAATCCAATGTAACATGCCCTGTATCAATCCAAGGTGCAATAAACAGTGAACGCATACAGGGTAAATTGCTAATTTGCCTGGAGAAGTTAAGAAATGTTTCACTAAGGAGGCAATACTTGAGGAAATATGGAGTAAAATAGGAATCTGCCAAGCAGAAAAGACAAAAGGGGAGGACACATTCTAGCAATGGACAGAGTATATGATAAGATTAGAGGCATAAGAGTGTTTGGAATGATCTGGAAACGAGGAGTAATTCCCTCCAGCAAGTGTATATGGTAAACAAGAAGAAAGATAGGGGAAGGAGCTGGCAGGTGTTGGTTTATGGCCAGATTCTGAAGAGTCTGGATGGCATGTGTTATGGGTTGAATTGTGTCTGCCAAAAAAGATATGTTGCATATCTAACCCCCAGCACCTTAGAACATGATCTTATTTGGAAATAATGTTATTGCAGATATAATTAGTTTAGTTAAGATGAAGTCATACTGAAGGAGAGTGAGCCCTTAATCCAATATGATCGGTGTTCTTAAAAAAAGAGGGAAATTTGGACACCCACATGCACAAAGGGAAGACTATACAAGAACACACAAGGAGAGGTTGGCCATGTGAAGACAGAGGCAGAAATTGGAGCTATGCCATCACAAATCAAGGAATGCCTGGGGCTATCAGAAGCTGGAAGAGATGCTGAAGGCATCTCACCTTGAGGCTTTGAAGAGAGCATAGCCCTGGCAATACCTTAATTTTGAACTTCTGGCCTCAAGAACCGGCAAATAATAATCTGTTGTTTTAAGCCACCCAGTTTGTACTACTTTGTTATGACAGCCCTAGGGAACTAATACACTGTGCTAAATAGTGTAGATTTGAATGTAAGATGAGTGTGTATACATTTGTATGGATGGGGAACTATTGAAGAACCATGAAGCAAGAAAGGGGCACAGTTAGATTTGTGTGTTAGATAAAAGGCTCTGGCTGAAATGTGGAGCATGGATCAGAGATGGGAAGTAGAAAGAAGCTGTATCTTTCTTCCAATTTGCAAAATTTTCAAATCTTATTGATTGTTAGACTTATTCAGTATTTCCTTGTCTGTGATATGATCACACAGAATGGAGAAAAGATTACCTTTCTCCTCTCATTTTGGCCTGAAATGTTACATTAGAGCTCCCCTGCCTGCATAATGTTTCCTGGACAATGAAAGAGGCATGCTTTGAAATTCAGTCCTGACAGACCTCAGTGAAAAATGACAATACTAATGCTATAATATAAATACCTAAAATGATTTTGATATTGATATTTTGATGATAAAAATTCAGTTGAAAACCCATAACCACGAAATGAATAAAATTAATTTTCCAGTAGCAAGCCATTTGAGTTCCCAGAATTGTTTTCCTTGATCTTTATCCTTGAAATATCTATTCCTATGCACGTAAAAAACTTAAGAAACATACCATAACTAAAATCAGTACTAAGGATACTATAGTACAGCTGTTGTTTTCTGTTAGGTTGATTTCCTCAGACGTCATGAACTGTGATGATAATTTATAGCTCTAATGCAAGCAAATGACTTCTTTCTAATTTGGGTAGGTGGCATTCAAACCTATGACACTCCTAAGGCTACATACTCTTTAGCTGTTTCTAATCTTGAATAGTTTAAATAGATCCTATTATAAATGCAGAAGACTTGAGTGTGTTTGCAGTATTCCAAGCAACATAAATGCACACACACACCCTTTACAAGTGATATATCTCTACCAACGTGACAGAATTCACTGGAGAGCAAGAAGACACTGCTAAAGCATTCTTGTTCACATTCTGCAATTTCATCATAACCTCCTGAGACACAACATGCTGTACTTGCATATATAAGTAAATAATTTAATGACTATAAGGCATTTCTCAATACATCTTTCATTTCATCCACTGGAATACCATAACCAACATTGTCACACAAATATTAATTATATGAAATAATCAAAAATGTAAAGTACATGTTTCTAGTTGAATTATACTGGAGGAAAAATTTAACATTACTTCCCTTTGTTTTAAATGTGAGATGCATAGTGTAATAAATTTTAAAAATCAGTGATATTATTAAATTAAGAATTTCTAAATATGAAAAACTTTTATGTACACAGTTTAGTATTCAGATGTCTTTGGAACTGATATGTAAAATCGTAAAATTCATTCGGGAACGTCAAGGCTCAGAGAAGAGGCAAAGAGGCTTGATTTAAGGAAACAAAGATACCTGAGGGCAGCTGGGGGTCTAGAGCCCAGGAGTCTCCACCTGTGGTGCAAATACAGTGCTGTATTATTGTCACCTGGCTTTTTTCCCCAGTGACTGAGCTGTGGGTACAAAAACAACAGGGATTTCTGTACTTAGTGATTCCTACAAAATGGTATTTTAGAGAGATCAGAGGCCTTAATCGGAGTTATCTGTAGAACAGGATAGTTTCTTACTCCGCAAATCACGTTTTCTCCAATGAAAGAACAGATGTAAAGTATTTGGGAAGAGTCATCGACATGGGTATTGACAGAGCGGTGCCCTTTCTTTCAGCAATTGATATTTGTGTCAGTATCAATAGAGGTATAATTACCTACATAGGAAGAGACTAAACAAGCACATAGGTTGGTTAAGAATAGCAGCAAAAATGAACCCAAAATAGTCTATGTCTACATGGGGTGGTTGGGTATACTTATCTACCCACTGGCATTCATTCATTTTTTCATTCCTTCATCCCAGTATCATTTTTGAGTTCCTACTATATGCCTAGCATTGGCAAATATCTCCATTTTTTTAAGGTCTGATTTGTTTTTACTATCTGAATTTTTAGAGGGAGTAATATCTAGTTCTGAAGTCATGCAGTTGAATTCAAATCAGATAATCTAAGAGAGGACCTTAGATGCCTCCATACTGAATTGAAAGAAGAGTTATATGAAGATACAGATGCAGAATATGGATTATAAGTTTAAAAGCCACCATTACGATACTTAAATTCTGTCTATTTCATTATTAAAGGATAGAAGGAGACAAGAAGAAGGGAGATTTCTTGGAAGAAGAAAATGAGCAAAATGAGCAAACGCTTGATACGCTACTGTAGATCACTGTATCTCACTTAATCCTCTAAACCAGGGGTCCCCAACCATTTTGGCACCAGGCACCAGTTTCATGGAACACAATTTTTCCATGGCCCAGGGGGAAGGGGGTGTGGGCCGGCGAGCGATGGAGAGCAGTTGTAAATACAGATGAAGCTTCGCTCAGCTCCTCTTGCTCACCTGTCTCTCATCTCCTGCTGTGCAACGCCGTTCCCAACAGTGGTCCAGGGGCTGGGGACCACAGCTCTAAACAACTATATCAAGTGTTGTTATGATCTCCTATTTCACAAAGAGGAAACTGAGGCACAAATTAACTAACTCACCTAAAGTCAGAAAGCTAACAAGTAGAAAAGATTAAATCCAGGCCTATCTGACTCATAGCCAAATCCATTATGCAGAATAAAACTCACAAGCAAATTAAGGGAAAAAGATTACAAGCCTAAAGCAACCCCACACATTTCTTTAGCAATCGCCTGTGCATACAAGCCTTGGTTTTATAATCAAAGAACATAACCTCCTTACCTTTCTCCTCCTTCCCTTCTTCTGGTCTCTTTCCTTCTGCTTTCTACTTTATCATTTCTTTCAAGGTTCAGTATGCTGTCCCTTCATGCTAAGACTCAGGGGAGTATTTTTTAGGAGCAGCAGAGGGGGAAACTGAAGGCTGAGGAGGATCTCTCTAAATTAAACCAGGAGACGTTGTAGCAAGCACATGCTTACAGGATAGTGTACAGGCTTCAAAGGGATAGAGAAGTAATTGAAACTGAGCAGAAGTGAGGGGGAGAAAATCAAAAGGGACACACCGGGGAGCCTGTAAAGCCCAGAAGAAAAAAAAGAACACATTTTCGTTTGTGTGTATCATATAGAAGCCCTCAAAGATGTATGGGAAATATCTTCAACTACTCATCCTCTGCTGATAACATTAGCATTTACAGTAGAAACCATACTTAGAAGTTCAGAGATAGTGTTACCAAGTTCCAAAGCAAGTCAATGAGCTCAACAAAATGCTTCCTTTACACATAAATCTACTATTGCCTCACAGGTTCTGAGGTGTGGCTATGATTTTGTTTCCTTTTAACATTGGTTCTTGGCCACCATCTATACATCGAGCAGAGAGCTGAATGCTATCACATAAAATATCTCTTACCATCCTAACAAGTCTGGGAGAAAGGCTATATTTCTCCCATTACACAAAGAAGGGACTGGAGATCAGAGAGAAGTATGACTATAGACATCATGGATTCCAAATTTAAGCTCAAGATTCTTTCCTTTAAAGTCTAATAGTCTTTCCCGTTTACCATGCTGCATAAACTTCTAAACATCATGGTGAATACAATGGTAGCCACACTAAACATGCAGAAATCCTCTGCAGATACTAGGAGTTTAATAAATATTTGGTGATTTGTTGATATGTTGAATTGCAAAAGGTAAACCCATGTACTGTGTCTCTTTGTCAATGGAGCATATTTCTAAACAATGGAAATAACAGGGACATATTATAGTTTATTTACTTTCAAAAATATGCAAAATGACTTGCTAATAAGTTCTGTTTTTGTTACTAGTAAAGACACAATCTTACCTTTCTCATAATTTGGCCAGACACAAAGGCCAACCTGTGGCTTTAGTTGCCAACTCATTGATAGTAACCACATTTAGATTCAATTGTGTTTTAGTCAAGGGATACTCTTCTCTACTTTTATCTGAACTGAATTAATGCACAATAAATATAGCTATCAAATCTACTAACTGTGTTGAATAAGAATATCCAAGATTTTCAAGACTGTCAGGAAAAACACATTACAGGAGCTAAGTACTCAATTTCAAAAAGCCTTTTAACATAAATATTTCAAAATCGTTAGTTTTGTTACCATTTAACACTAGTGATTTTCATTTCCCACAATCTACTCTGACATTTAAAGGAACATTTAAAAAAATATATCTATTGTATTGTATATGGCTACCAGTATATAATGCCACTTAAAAATTGCTGTTTTTTTACAAAAGTAAAGGCAGAGTGAGGTTGGTCATGGTGAATCAAATAAAACCTTTTTCATATTTCTTTCTGAGCCGTGTTAGTGTTATTTAATGCAAAGAAACGTAAGCACACACACGCACCACCTCAAGATCCTTTTCAAACCTATTGGCATGATTCAAACATCTGAGGATTTAGAGATCATGACCAAACAATATTAGAAACTCTTAATACAGTAAGTAGGCTTCATCATTAACAAACTGGGCATTTTCTTGGGCCTTGTGACAGAGAGGATGGCTTTTGCTCCTCCGTGATTGGGTAGCACGCTGTGTTAGGGGCCTTAGGTCATTCAGAAGTGTTGTTGGCAGAGGGTTTCATGTCTCCTAGAACCATGGAAAGACAATTCACTAAAACATTCCTACCAGGGAGGAGTTGTTGAAAGAGAAGATTAAAAATGGGGGTAGAGAACATAAAAGAGGAAGCCACAGATTGGAAGAAGGTATATGAGTAAGTCAGGTGAATGGTTTTTAAAGCAGCTTAGATGTCAGACTTGAAAAAAACACAATGACCCAATTAAGAAGATCAGATTCCATGTATATAGATACCAAAGAAAATAATGATTATGTTACAGTCATAAGAGCTATTTATTTTCAAAAGCATTTTGTAAAATCTGGAAATTATGTGGTAAGTGGCCTGTGGTTTATTATACTCTTTGTTTGGGGATTTTTCTACTCCATGATTTATCAAAAGTCCCAAACACTCTCTGATGATATTTTTAACCAAGGAAAGCATAGAACTACCTCTGGGGATTTATCAGCTGCACCCTTTAGAAGCTCTGTACATTTTTCCAGCTGATCATAAAAGCCTTGAGTACTAAGCATTACCAAGGGCCACCCGGTGCATTCTTAGTGCCCTTTTTCTTTTCTGTCTGCTCAAGTGCGAGGTCCCTAAGGTTATGTGTTTTACAAGAATAGGATTCAGAAAACCATGACTGTAATCCCAGCTCAGCTCTGAAACTGACTTACCTCAGGCAACTTCCTCAATCCTCAGTGCCCTTTTGCCTCATTTGGAAAATTGTATTACCTGCTTCATAGGGTTGTTGTGCCTTTTGGACTTAATAACTTAAGAAAATGTCATACATATAAGAAATTCTCAAAAAGATGTCTTGAATAGGTAAAAAGGAAATTGAAAAATCGGGGAATAATAAATTGTTTTCTTCTATTCAGAGGTTATTTTCAAACTTTGGTAAGAATAAACTATCACTCAAGGAACTTGTAAAAGAATGTCCACCCTAGAAACTCTGATTCAGTAAGTCTGGAGTTGGCAAATATTAGTAATGCCTTAGGTAAATCTGATGCAATTGGTTCATGGAACCATACATTGAGAAATACAGATTTAGAACATAATGTTCTAGAAAAATTGTAAAACAAAGATTGTTTTATTTGGAATTATCAGATGTGCAGTGATTCTTCCTTCCAATGTCATTTCTGTCACTTAAATCTTCATCTTTGAGCTTACAAAGCCTCTGATTCTAAATTAGAATGAGTTCCCTAAGTTCCACTCATAAATAGAACCATCTCAACTTTTCAGCTCTAAGGAGCATTGAGTTCTAATAAGTGTGCAATGGTAAGACCGCTAAATATACAGAGGCAATTGAAAGAACACTGTACATTGCTTCTTGCCTTATTATATTAAAATTGGACAAAAAAAGATGTTCACCAATTTGCCATACAAGATACTGAGTTTGGGAATATTTTCATGGGATTAAGGTCCTTCCCCATAGATGATGGCTTAATATAACTCACAACTACCTTCATTTCTTCACAAAGTTTATCCATGAATATTTATCCATGAAAGAGGTCTTAGTAATCATCGAGCAATATCCATATATTTTACAGCTAAAGAAACCTTAGCTAATAACATCTGGCTTGTCCTCCAATCCAGAATTTTCACAAATGAAGAAGTTTCCCACCCAAAGGAAGCCTAATTGAGAGCCAAGTCTACACTTAGAAAGATGTCCCCATTGAACCAAACTTTGCTATCCAGTATCCACTGTTAAAAGGAAATCCAATATCTTAAATCATAGTAGTAATTCCTTCAGGGAATTACTGAAATGCGGAGCATTTTCAGTGGTCCCCAACCGTTTTGGCACCAGGGACTGGTTTCATGAAAGACAACTTTTCCATGGCAGGGCTAGGGGGGGCGTGCGCCATGGTGGTAGGGAGGCAGAGTGTAGATGGCGATGTTAGCCATGGGGAGTGGCTGTAAATACAGATGAAGCTTCACTTGCTCCCAAGAGGCTCACCTCCTGCTGTGTGGCCCAGTTCCTAACAGGCCACAACTGGTACCAGTCCACACCCTGAAGGTTGGGGATCACAGCTTTTGGGTTTACTTCCATTAGAGTATCTTACTCATAAGAAAGTAGGATTACAGATTCATTTCACAAAGAAATACACTCCTTCAACAACAAAAAAATTAACCAGAATTCTTTTTACTTCAAGTATAGAAAGTGCCACATGAAAAAGTATTAAAAAGTTACTTTCTCTGAAAAGATATTCTTTCCCACATTCCATAGTAAAATATATGAATTAATTTTGGCCAACTGCTGCTTTGGGTTATTTCCCTATTTTCCTTCCATATGTATAAAAATTTCTGATATTTCTAATCTTAATCCTCATCTGATGTTTTGATAGATAATTATTTTTTCAGAATTTTTTCTGTTAACCCAGCCAGCAAAACTCCCTAGAACTCCTGTCTCCAATTCTCCTCTTCAATCCTACAAAGCTTTGAAAGTTATTGATTCCGCAAATGTGAAAAATTAACTTATCAAAAAAAATAGAACAATAAAATGGGAACTGGCCAAAGAAAAAGAAACCCAAAGAATATTGTTTTAACTGGAAGTTGCTCCATTAACTGCTACAACCACTGTATTCCTGTTAGGGCTCTCTGATGTATTTATCACTGTGTGGGAACAGTTTAATCTGTTCCATACAGAGAGCAGTAGGAACTCTCAGTGGCCTCAACATATGATGGCCTTGCCACAAACAACTGATCTAAATTTCTTGCAGGTGGCAGGTCTAACTTTTTTTTTTCCTAAAAGGAAATAACCCGCCTCTAAAAGTCAAATTTGTTTTTAAAGCTGTGGTGTCTTTAACCACTTCTTTTTTTGAGTTTTTCAGTTGACACCTTGTCATGAGTTACAGTGGGTTGCATTAATCATTCTGCGTTTTTACAGAAAATATTTTGTGGTGGTTGACTATCACATGCAAGAAACTAAGTGCCCTTTGCGGGTGACTGCGCAGGTACCTCTGATTTCTTGCCAAATCATTCAGAATGCCGTGAATCCATTAAATCTCTCCACAGGGAGGAAAAAATTCCCGCATTCCAGAGAGAGAATTTATGAGTTCATTTCAATCACCACGAATGAAAGCCACCCTTAATATTCATTAGAAATTTTACGGTGGCAATATGCATTATCTATTCGTGTGCCCCTCTGAAAGGCCAATTTCCCTTGAAACCCTGCATGGCTCCAAGCCATTCTTTGTAGAAACAATGGCCTATGTCCAAGTGGAATCGGGGGAGGCAAATGGATGACATTTCCTTATCCATTGGTAATGATTCCATTAAGCCACTTTGGTAACTATGAGCTTCTGAGTTTTAAAAATTAAAGGACAGATTTGGAATGTGCAGTCATATCATCGTATCACTTCTCTGCTTTCAACTATGACCATATGACCTAAAGTGAATGGAACTTCTCGGTTGGCATCACAGAAGATGACTTTTGAAACTGACATTTCCTTCATTTGGAGAAATGTATATGTTGGGGACGTAAGTCTATGAGCATGAGAGCTTTTTATTAATCTCCGTCTTTCTACCACTATAGTTCAAGTCACCATCATCTTTCATCTACTTTTCTCTTCCAATCTAGTCACTGTATGTAAAGTCAAAATGTAAACATAAGCATGTTGCTTCACACCCTCAACAAACATACAAGAAACAGAATACAAGCCCTTGCCTTAAAACACTTCTTGTACAGCTCCCCGTTGCTTTTAGGGAGCAAACAACTAAATATCATAACCTATAAGGCCATATGCAGTCTGACTCCTTTTTCAGACTTACCCTATACCACATCTCCTTACTTTCTCTCCCAGCCATTCTGACTAGTCTCCTATTCTTCCTATTTGGGGCTAGTTAATTCTCTCTTCTTCCATAAGATTTGAACTCAATCATCATTACTCCTGAAAGCATTTCCTGACTCCTTGTCTAGGTCAAATCTTCCCATTATAAGCCTTCGTAGAACCATGCAAAAATCATAGCTCTTATCAAAGTTGCCATTTCATGTTTATTTATGCAATTATTTCTATTTTTGTCTCTCATTAGACTATGAGGTCCACAATGTCTATTTCTACCCAATATTTCATTCTCCTTGTCTGGCACAATGTAAATACTCCAAAACAAATTGTTAAGTGAATGAATAAATGAATTCTTGATTTTAACGTATCTTGTGCCCTGGCTAAAAATCCTTTCTATGGGTGTGATGTGAGCTGTAATTTGGGTTGGGCTTGAGGTGAGCTGCAATAAGCCATATTTCTAATGCAATTATTCATCAGTGTGGTTGTATTTAATAGCTGGGAACCATGAGATGCATAAAGATCTTACACTGGATATTCATAAGGGTTTTTAGAGTGAATTCAACTACTTGCTTTACAACTTCCTAGGAAGGAAAGGGAACTTGAATGTCTTTCCTTCATTTTTCAATCTCTTCTGAAAAAGGTGGTTATGAATGAGAGTTATATTCTGACTCTGAAATAAAATATCATTAAATGCATATGTAATGTGGCTGTGATAAAATATATGAGAGGAGTTTTAAAAAGCTAAAATCATTTTACATATGCAAGACACTGTTAATATAGCGACAATTTGGGAGGTCAGAAAAGGGCAATGGTGAGCCCAGCACATGCACCCAGTCCCATCTGCTTTTTGTCTGCATGGCTCAAAGACTCACAGGCATAGGGTCACTAAAGTAGCCCCAGCAAGCTAAAAGCAGACTCTCACTCTGTGCTCACTATGTACATTTCAGTGATGTAGCTCTGACTTTCTTATCTCCAGGGAGAAAATTAGGCAAACTGTATGAAATAATCTTAAAAGCTAGTGAAAACAAGTAACGTACTTTCAATACGATATTATCTCATGTGATACAGATTTACTGAAAATTGTTGTTGGTGATAGCCTAACAACAAGGACATGACTTAGTCATCTCTGTGGTCCCACAGCCCAGGGAAATACTTGATATATCATAGACACTATGTTATTGCTCACTGAATGAAGGATAAAAAAAATTATAAAGACACAATTATAAATTATAATTAAATAGTAATGATTCCTGTTGAAAATGGTAGCTCTTCTTCATTAATTTCCAACTGAGTATCAGGCACAGTTAAACAATTTACATAACATTATCCAGTCCAATTCTTGCTAGAACTCCACAAAGAAATCTCTTTGTTGTCCATTTAATAGATAAGAAACTGAAACTCAAAGAAATCAAGTAACTTAATCACACAGACAATAAGTGGTAAGGCTACAGATGAAGGCCAGGCTTATTTGGCTCACACAGTTTCCATCATTTTCTGCTTTTCTTTACTACCATGTTTATTTATCTATCTGCTACAAAATTTAAAGACAATTTAGTGATAGAAAAAGTCTAGACTAAGAGGATGTTTATGTTCGGTGCCAGCTCTATCATCACCTGCTCTGGGTCCTCAGGTCATTCACTTAATCCTCATATACCTCAATTTCTCCATCTGTAAAATGGCAATAATGTTTTGCCTAATTAATGGGGCTAGTATAAGGTAAATCCAAGAAACGTTATGTTGCACCTTGGCTCCATTAAGCTATTAAACCCCTACTTTGAATCATCATTTTCACATATATCATTTCATTTTATATTACAAATTAGAAACTAGTATCTCTATTCTTATAGGTGAGGTAAGGCAGTAAGTTACCAGCCTAGTCTCAAAAGTTACAACCCCATGATATTTGCAGAAAAGCTTTGGACTCAAAAATTTCAGCTTAAAATCCAGTTCTGCCACCTACTGTTACATTGCATAAATTATTTAACATCTTTGAGCTTCAGATTTCTATCATCAAAATGAGAGTTATAATACACCTTATTGAATCATAACCCAAGTAAAGATAGACTATCTAAAAGCACCTTAAATACAGTCAAATGCTAAGTCAATGGAAGCCATGATTATCATTATACCATGATTATTAGATGTATCTGCATGATCAGAACAAGATTTCAAAGGCATCCTCCACTAAAGGTGGCACCTAGTGTGTGTGTGTGTGTGTGTGTGTGTGTGTGTGGTGGATGATGGTGGCTAAACCAGATGTCTCACTTGAACCCAGCACTCTTGACACTGCATGACCTCTGATCCTCTGCCTGCTTCTGTAACTGTATTTTTCAAAGTAGCATTTAATTCTCTGAAATGACATTTTAAAGGATTGTTAAAAGTAGTTCTTTTTTGAGTGGTAGGAACTTTCTTAGTTCCTGAGAATGAGTATGCAGACATTTTGGTTCAAGAAAAACTTTTCACGGCCCTGAGGTAAACTCATATACACAGTTGCTGATTCTGTCTTGTTTGAGTTATGGCTGATGCATACAGAAGACGGGAGAGAGGGAGTAGCCAAGAGAAAGTAAGTGTAGTTGGTCAGGGAAAAACCCACCAAACAAACAAATAACACCAAACCTAAAATAGCTATGTAAAAGAAAGATGTAGAAATAAATTCAATATGGGTCATCTGAAGGGTGAGAAAAGAGCTACTCTAAAAGAATAGAAAGCTTTGTGCACTAATCCCTTTCTGCACATAGAATTTATCTTCCTCAGTGTACCCTCCTAGCCCAAAATATTGAAAATAAAAATCACTGAGTTCTCCCCCAAGAAGGCCTATGGGGATTAAGCAATCTGACCTGAAGAGATCCTGCCGTAACAGAGCTAAGCTCACAGTTGACTCTTCTGGCCCTGACTGGAGCTCTTTTGAATGTGTGACACAGCCTTTGCCACACCATGCTACACATGCAAAACATGCCTTGTCTTTAGCTTGTTCAGTAATATTTGAATTATGAACTTATTTCCTTGTCACAAAAGAAAATTTGGCAATACCTGGAGTGTTTGCCAAGGCTCATTATAGGAAATATTCTAACATTCCAGGCCTCTTTCCTCCCAAAGGTTAATGTCAAGTTTTGGTGATTCACTTTATTCTATGGAACCATGCAAGAAAGTTAGGCTCTAAGTAAGAAAGAGATTTAAGTCTCTCATGGATAATGGGCATATTGGGCCCCCTTCAGATTGTCACTAATTGTCTTTCTCCTTCCGTTTCAGGATCCATTGAAACAAATTTCAATTTTCTTGTGGAAGCCAAAATGTGGTTATCATTGATTATAGTGGGTCCTATTTCATTATCATGAAAACTGTTCTAAATGATAAATATTTTATGATGTCTTTAGAAAGATTTTATTATGGGGAGTACCAATTCAACTTTCTCCTTAATTTGATGCATGTAAGTAAACAAGCACAGAGTGGAAAAAAACACAAAGAAAGAAAAGGGACAAAACCCTTAGGGTAATTCATGAAGAAGAGAGATTCTCGGTATCTATCAGAATGATAGAACTGGACCACAAGTCTATTACTCTCACATATGCAGGAGATTTGTGTAATTAGGAAAAGCAAAACATCAACCCAAATAATTTGATTGGTTTGAATGCTGCAGTGATGTGCTTCAGAAGTCTAATTTAATAATATCTTTATTTGTCCTGGATTTCTAGAATAATCATTCACACTTGCAGAGCAATTCCATTTTCCCATTTAATCTTTATTTTTATTGTAAAAGATTTTATTAGAAAAGACATTTAAACATTTTGTGCACATTTACAATTTATTTTCTTCAAACTCAGCCTAAAGAATTTCCATAAACCTGACATCTTATACTATTATAATAAGTCATATTTTAAGTATTTCTTCTATAAATGCTTCCTTTTTTAATGTAAAATGTGTTTGCATGTCTAGCCAGATCTTCTCCAGTCTTATTTTATATACAAGTACCACAAAGTATTTGCCCCCCTAGTGAATTTTTACCTCAAGCATCATGATTATTTGTTCTTCCTTTTTACTCTTTCCTTTTAATAAGAATCCATAAACTTTCCAGTCCACCACCACTCCCAACACAAACATCCATACTTCTAGCTCCTATGTTCATAGACTAAACGGTTCAGGAACCAGTTGGCATGAATTTTTTAAAGGAGTGAATGAATTGATGAATGAAAGAATAAGCTATTGAAGCATCTTTAGTTTTCAAATTCTTCTCTTCAGTAAATGTGATTCTCCTTCCATCAAATGTTATATTGGCTATAAAAAAATTTATCCTGTAAAATGGTCTAATTAATGTTTTGGTCTTATTCATTTAAGGCTCTTAAAATTATTTTCAGAATCTTGATTCTCAAGTTCATTAATTTTAGTGTAGAGTGTAGTAAGTGTTAATATAAATATCTTTTGGTAATTTGTATTACATTTTCCTATTTTTCCTTTTAAAATTATCAGTCCTGGTTATCATTTACTGTGCCTTCATTTTCACAAGTTGTCAAATATATTTGCTGAAACTTTTTTTCCTTCCATCCCACCATAATTCCAACGTAAGCAAGTAATGTTTAAGGCTGTTCCAGCAAATGGTTTTTGCTATCTTAGAGTTGAAACACAAGGGCATTAACCTCTGAATAATTATACATTGATGGTTCATAGCCTACATTCTTCTAAGTGGATTTGTGAGCTTTCTTTTTACTATGTCTTATTATTTACTGGGTCATAAAAAAATACCCTCATCAATGGGAGCACAGAAGCTTTGGTGGAACTCTAACATCACTAATGTACAAAGAAAATGAGAACAAACCTGTGAAGTTCATTTTGTCTTTTTTTTTTTTCTAAATTGTGTGCTTCCTTACTCTCTTTTTAATGGTCCTCTCTATCCTAACTCTTTTTCATATATTTTTTTTCTTTAACATCTAACCATGGATTCTTATTCATCCACCTACGCTTTTAAGCTTCAATACTATTCACTAAATAGAGAGAAAGAAAGACCAAAACGAGGAAATAGTATAAAGATAAGAAGACGGAAAAAGGTACTATGTTGGTGAAAGGATGGCACTCACTTTTCCTGTGATAAAGAGTTCGTGAAAGAGACTTGCATGGATCTAGTTAGAAGGGAGATTAGATGAAAGAGTTTGGATTTGATTCTAGCTGTTGGGGAGACATTTAAAGGTTTGTGAGGGCAACAATGACATTATTAGATTTGGGTTCCAGGATCATTAATCAGGTAGCATTAATCAGTTAAATTAGTCAAGTAAACTAATCTAGTAGATTAATCTGGTAATGATGTGTCATGCTGATAGAAGGAGGAAGACTAGGGTCAGAGAGACTGGGAGAGATTGCCAAGAAAAGACAGACAAAGTTGAAGACAGACAAAAACAGCTTACCCTGGTTCTGTCACCACTCTTCCACAGACCTCTGGTTTTCTTGAGAAGTATTAAAACTCTCATGCCACTTAGCAGTGGGGCAATGTATCCCAAGGACATTTTCCCATGTTAATAATTAGCATCCAGGTTGGGTACAGTGGCTCACGCCTATAATCCTAGCACTCTGGGAGGCCAAGGCAGGTGAATCGTTTGAGCTCAGGAGTTTGAGACCAGCCTTAGCAAGAGGGAGACCCCATCTCTAATAAAAACAGAAAGAAATTAGCTAGACAACTAAAAATATATATATAGAAAAAATTAGCTGGGCATGGTGGCACATGCCTGTAGTCCCAGGTATTCAGGAGGCTGAGGCAAAAGGATCTCTTGAGTCAAGGAATTTGAGGTTGCTGTGAGCTAGGTTGACACCACAGCACTCTAGCCCAGGAAACAGAATGAGACTGTGTCTCAAAAAAATAAAAATAAAAATAATTAGCATCCACTGCTTACAATTTGAACTAAAAAATTAATTGTAAAATTTTTTGTTCCTTTACTTCTTTGTTAGCATTAGCCCACATCCTGTCCCTTCCACTGAAACAGGTGCATGAAGAATTTTTCCATTACTCATACTTTTTGTCACCATTTTGATTAGTTCATATAGTATTCCCAAAAAACTGCCTTCTCCTCTTCTTAGATCCCTTTAAGTAGAACCTGGTTGTTTTTACCTTGAGATGTTCTTATATAAACTTTACTAGTTTTTCTTTGATTTTTGTTATCATTTTCTAACTATCCTGTGTTTGAATTTTTCTACACTTAGGTCTCTGTTTTGTTCTTTTGGGCCTTATACTTTGCTTCTTCATGAAAGAGCTTTTGTTACTGTCATTTTTTAAACATATCACACTATTTTTATAAAAGTGATTTCAAAATACTTTAGGTATTTGAAGGGAGGAATGGATATTTGCTCCCCTTTTTCAGGCCTAGATTACTTCCATTTCTTAATATTATAAAAATAATTTGTTGAAGTGTCTCTTTAAGATGACTGACTAGAGACACAACTTGTCTGATCACCCCTGCAGAAGAGTAGAGTATTGGACTGAGGAGAGTGGAGAACAATTGCTGCTCTGATGCAGACCAAGGGGAGGGACAGCAAAGGAGTCTAGGGTCCCCACCAAGAGGAGCTGTGACACTGAGAGAGAAGAGGAAAGAAAAGAGAGCACAAAAAGAGCACAGACCAAATCCGGGGAGGCCCACAGCCCAGTGAAAGGGAAAGGGGGGCTCCCCTCCCCCACCCAGGAGCCTCAGGCCACAGTGGGACATAGGGCTCTCATCCCATGGGGGAATGCCACAGGGGACCAGAGACCTGGCATTCCTGCATCTGGATGCCTCCTTCTCTGCATCTCCTCCATTCCTGGCATCTCAGAAAGTAATTTTGGCTCAAGCCAGCTTGTAGACATGGCCCCTTCTCTGCCCCACAGCAAACGTGAAAGTGCTCCACACTGAGAGACTTGTCTCCCTGCAGTGGGGTTGCATTCGCAACGGAACTGCCTCGGAGAGTGTAACCACAGTGGAGGGAGCTGGGATAGGCGGGCAGGACCCAGTGACCCCCAGACACAAGAGCAGTGCAGGGACACCACAGACCCTTTCCCCATCATAGTAGCTGCTAGAGTGCTGTGTGCTGAGAAGCCTGCTTTTCAGTTCCAGGGGTGCATTCCGATGAGACACATTAGCGATCTTCCTGCTCACAGTCGTTCAGTGGGTTCACCCGCTGGTGACTCAGGCAGGCCACCAAACCTGGTGCCTCCATCATGAGAGCAGGGCGGGGAAATGTAGGGGAGAGGTTGTGGTTCCAGACGGAGGTGGCAGGAGAGCCCTCGTGGCCATACCCAACAGGAGGGTGTGGAGGAGCACAGAGGACTGGGGGGCTGTGAGTGCACTCCATCTCCCAGCCCCCACTGGAAAATCACCGTACTGGAGAAGGCTGCTGCACTTGGACTGAATTAGTATAGCCCCGGGTTCCCATGACAGCCAAATGGCTTGGGCACGCAGACTGAACTCCAGCAGCAGTCCCACCACTCACTTCGTAGGGAGTGCAGCTTGATGCCGAGGTTCATGAGCTACCACTACTCGCCCACTAGGAGCATGCCCGTGGCAGAGACCTCTTTGGATAGAGAGGCCTACCTCCCTCACCTTGGGGTCTAGTGGAGGAAGAGGGGTGCACAATTAGAGATTCCCCTTAACCATCAACATTATACAAAAATGAACACCAGGGCGTCAGACACACAAACTGTGGGATAGCTCTAGAACCGGTCTTGGGTAGAGATGGAACACACACGGACTGATCAGAGGGAAGAGTGCTGTGGAGTTCCAGGGAACAAATAGGGAGGGTGCATGCCCCACCCCACAGAGAAACTGGGCTGGTGGACAGGGATGGAAAAATCCTGGCTGGGGGCCTTAGCAATCACATGATTAGGCTCCACCCATCAGGAGCACCTCTCTGGGTTTGGAGCGATATCCCTGAACTCCATATCAGTGGCTCCCCCTAGTGGTCAGATAAGTGACCTCTGAGCCTGCTGAGCTTAGCAAAGCTCCTCACTCAGGCTCCTGCATTCCAGCCACAATCTATCTTGCTCCTCCCCTCCATATCAGGGGGAGTAGGGACCAAGCAACCCCCTGGAAGCTACAGGGTACCTTATAAAGCTTGGGGCATTCACGTACCCCACGTGGGGGACCAGAACTTACCACGGGCAAAAAAGGTTGCCTCGGCAGCCGGCTCCTCCATGAAAACTACAATCAACAACAGTGGGAATAACCCCACAGTACCTTCCAACTGAAGCACTTAAGAAGTGGCAGATTCATACCTACAAATATAATCCACCAGCCTGGACATTAAGCTGGGGCACCACTCACTACACTCCATTGGAAAGGGGTGAAAACAACAGGTTAGAGGTAACCCAAGAGGTTGATCAAACCTGCTAAAAGACGTGAAAGGCAACTCAGGACCAGCACTCCTCTCTCTGACACTGTCAGGAATCAATCTCTGGGCACTCAGTGAAAAGGGCCATAAGCCAGCCCCAGTACCCCCAGCTCTCAATAAAGAGGGCAGATGAGAGGGAATCAGTTAAGGAATTCCAGAAACATGATAAATCAGAGTGAAAGGACACCCCCAGAAGAAATCAATAACTCCTCATTGATGGATATCAACACAAAAGAAATGGTTAAAATGACAGATGAAAAATTTTGTGTATGGATTGTAAGAAAGCTCAATGAAATACGAGAGATAATAGAAACCTAACACAAAGAAGCCACAAAAACAATGCAGGAAATGAATGAAAAATTTTCTAGAGCAATCAAAGTATTAAAAAAAAAACAGAAATTCTGGAAATGAAAAATTCATTCAAAGGATCACAAAACACGGTGGAAAGCCTTAAGAATAGACTATACCACACAGAAGAAGAATCTCAGAGCTCGAAGATTACACTTATGAGTTAAACAAATCAGTCAAAGAGAAAGAACAGAGAAATAAGAGGAATGAACAAAGCCTACAAGAAATGAGGAATTATGTCAAGAGGCTAGACACAAGAATCACAGACATCCCTGAGGGTAAAGAAGAAAATACACAAAGGTTGGATAATTTATTTGAGGGAATAATTGAGAAAAATTTACCTGCTTAGGTAAAAATCTAGCTATCCAGCTACAAGAAGCACAAAGGACTCCTAGGACATTCATTATGAAAGGGCAATCACCATGTCACATAGTCACTAGGCTGACCAAAGTAAACACAAAAGAGGCGCTTCTACAAGCAGTAGGGTGAAAACAGCTGGTAAACTACAAAGAAAAACCTATCAGACTAACTGCAAACTTCTTAAATGAAACCTTATAAGGCAGAAGGGACTTAAGACATATCCTCAGTCTTCTAAAACAGAATAATGACTAGCCTAGAATTTTGTGTCCTGTAAAACTAAGTTATTCGTATGAGGGAGAAATAAAGATTTTCCCAGAAAAGTAATTTCTGAGGGAATTTGCAGAGACCAGACCTTCCCTGCAGGAAGTACTCAGACCTGCGTTATATATGATCAGTGCAATAGACACTCACCAGTGTAAAATCATCCAAAAGCTAAAGTTCAGAACCCAGATACCACAATGGCTCAAGAGGTAAAACCAAGCAATAAAGGTATACCCAACAGAATGAACAGAACTCCAACCCACTTATAAATTCTTTCAACAAATGTGAATGGCTTGAACTCCATACTGAAGACACATAGGCTGGCTGAATGGATAAAAAAATACAAGCCATGTATTTTCTGCCTCCAGGAAACACATCTAACCCATGAGGACTCATTCAGACTCAAGGTGAAGAGATGGAAAACAATATTACATACAAATGTAAACAAAAAGAAAGGTGGTATAGCCATTCTCATATTAGATAATGTAGACTTCAAATCAACAAAAGTAAAGAAAGACAAAGATAGCCACAATATAATGGTGAAGGGAACAATTCAACAAGACTTAGCAATCTTAAATATTTATGCACCTAACACAGGGGCACCCAGATACATAAAGCAAATCCTACTTGATCTAAACAAAATGATAAATAGCAATGCTACAATAGATGGGGACTTCAACACCCCACTGACAGAACTGGACAGATCCTCCAGAATATAGGCAAAAAAACAATGGACTTAAACAGAACTCTAGAACAAATTGGCCTAAGAGACATTTGCAGAACATTCTACCCAAGAAATGCTGACTCTATATTCTTCTCACCAGCTCATTGATTTTTCACTAAAATTGGTCACATCCTAGGCCACTAAACAGGTCTCAACAAATTAAAAAAAAATTATATCATGTATTTTCTCAGACCACAGTGGAATAAAATTAAAGATCAATTCCAACAGAAACATTCATCTCTACAGAAAGTCATGGAAATTAAACAATAACCTCTGTCTGAATGATAGTTAGGTCAAGGAGGAGATAAAGATGGAAATCAAAAGATTCTTCTAACTAAATGATAATGTGGACACAAGTTATCAAAATCTGTGGGACACAGCAAAAGCAGTCCTGAGAGGAAAACTCGTAGCCTTAAATGCTCACATGCAAAAGACAGAAAGATCATGAATCAATGGTCTATTGAATTGTCTCAAAGAACAGGAAATAGATGAACAAGCTAATCTTAAACCCAGCAGAAGAAAAGAAATAACCAAGATCACAGCAGAACTGAATTAAATTGAGAATAAAAGAACTACACAGAAGATTAATGAAATAAAAAGTTGATTCTTTGACAAGATAAACATAATTGACAGGACTCTTGTTAGATTAATCAGAAGCAAAAATGAAAGTTCTTTAATAAGCTCAATCAGAAATGTAAAAGGAGAAATCACAACTGATATCACAGAAATACAAAACATCATCTTTGAATACCATAAAAATCTCTGTGCTCATAAAAATGAAGACATAGAGAAAATGGACAAATTCTTGGAAAAATACAACCTTCCTAGGTTCAAATAGAAAGAAGTAGAACTCTTGAACAGACCAATATCAAGCACCGAAACTGAAACAGCAATAAAAAAATCTTCCAACAAAAAAGTCCCGGACCAGATGGGTTTACATTCAAATGTTACCAAACCTACAAAGAACTGGTACCTATACTGCAGAAATTATTCTGTAACATTTAAAAGGAAGGAATCCTCCCCAATTCATTCTATGAAGCCAATAACACCTTTATATCAAAGCCAAAAAAGGACACAACAAAAAAAGAAACTACATACCAATATGCATTATAAATATAGATGCAAAAATTCTCAATAAAATCTTAGCAACCTGAATTCAACTGTACATCAAAAAAAATAATTCACCATGACCAAGTGGGCTTCATCCCAGAGACACGAGGATGTTTCAACATATGCAAATCTATAAATGTAATTTACCACACAAATAGAAGCAAAAACAAAGTTCATATGATTCTCTCAATAGACACAGAAAAAGCATTTGACAAAATTCAGCAATTTTTTTATGATAATAACTCTTAACAAAATAGGCATAGATGGGACATGCTTCAAAACTATTAAAGCCATCTAGGACAAATCTGCAGCCAACATCATACTGAATGGGGAAAACTTGAGAGTTTTTCTGCTTATAACTGGAACCAGAAAAGATTGCCCACTATTACCACTTGTACTCAGCATAGCGTTAGAAGTCCTAGCCAGAGTAATCATACAAGAGAAGTCAAGGGTATCCAAATGGGGAAAGAAGAGGTCAAATCATTGCTCTTTGTTGATGATATGATCTTATATCTAGAAACCCCAAAGATTCAACCAAGAGACTTCTGGAATTGATAAATAAATTCAGCAAAGTCTTAGGCTACAAAATCAATGCACACGAATAAGTAGCTTTCATATATGCCAATAACAGTCAAGCTGAGAATAAAATCAAAGAAGCAACAACAATGGCAAAAATAAAATACCTAGGAATATATTTAAATAAGGAGATGAAAGAGCTCTATAGGGAAAATTACAAAACACCGAGGAAGAAAATTGCAGAGGATGTAAACAGATGAAAAAACATATTATGTTCATGGATTGGCAGAAGGAATGTTGTTAAAATGTCTATACTACCCAAAGTCATTTATAGATTCAATGCAATCCCCATTAAAATACCAACATTATTTTTCACAGACCTAGAAAAAATAGTTCCATACTTCATATGGAACCAGAAAAGACCCCGAATAGCTAATGCAACCTTACATAATAAGAATAAATTGGGAGGCATCACTTTACCAGACTTCACTCTATACTGCAAGGGTATAGTAACCAAAATAATATGGTACTGGCACAAAAACAGAGACCTAGACTATGGATCAGAACAGAGAACCCAGATATGAATCCATCCTCATATTGCCATCTGATCTTTGACAAAGCAGACAAAAACATACACTGGAGTAAAGAATCCCTATTTAATTAATAGTGCTGGGAAAATTGGATAGCCACATGTAGAAGGCTGAAACAGGATCCTGCCTCTCACGACTGACAAAAATTAATTTACGATGGATACAGACTTAAACCTAAGGCATGAAATTATAAGAATTCTCAAAAAAAATGTTGTAAAAATTCTTATAGATGTCAGCCTAGGCAAAGAATTTATGAAGACCCCAAAATCAATCACAGGAACAATAAAAATAAATAAAGGGGACCTGATCAAATTAAAAAATTTCTACCACAGCCAAGGACACAATCAATAGAGCAAGTAGACAACCTACACAATGGGAGACAATATTTGCATGGTATGCATCCAATAAAGGGCTGATAATCAGAATCTATAAAGAACTCAAGCAAATCAGCAAGAAAAAAATCAAACAACTCCATTAAAAAGTGGGCAAAAGACATGAACAAAAAACTTTTCAAACGAAGATAGACTAATGGCCAAGAAACACATGAATAAATCCTCAACGTCTCTAATCATCAAGGAAGTGCTAATCAAAACCACAATGAGGTATTACCTAACTCCAGTGAGAGTGGTTTTTATCAAAACATCCCAAAACAACATATGCTGGAGAGGATGTGTTGAGAAAGGTACACTATACACTGTTTGTGGGACTGTAAACTAGTACAGCCTCTATAGAAAGAAGTATGGAAAGTCCTCAAAGAACTAAAAGTAGACCTACTATTTGATCCAGCAAACCCACTACTGGGTATTTTCCAAAAAGAACAAAATAATTCTATAAAAAAGACACTTGCACTTGAATGTTTATAGCAGCATAATTCACAATTGCAAGAATGTGGAATCAACACAAGTGCCCATCAATACATGCGTGGATTAATAAAATGTGGTATATGTATATTGTAGAGCACTACTCAGTTTCTTTTGTAACAACTTGGATGAAACTGGAAACCATTCTTAGTGAAGCATCACAAGAATGGAAAAACAAACACCACATGTACTCAATACTAAATTGGAACTAACCAATCAACACGTATGTGCATACATGGAAGTAAAATTCAAAGAAAATCAAGTGGGTGCGAGGGGGTAGGAGGGGAAGAGCAAATTTAAACCTAACAGGTGCAATGCATACTAACTGGATGAAGGGCACACTTATAATTTTGACTCAAACTGTACAAAAGCAAATTATACAACCAAAATGTGTGTACCCCCATAAAATTCTGAAATAAAAAAACAAATAACAGCTCATCAATTACAAGCTATAATATAATACTTAATTTTTAAGAATCAAATGGTTTTCTTATTTTCTCCAAAAAAAAAATTTGTTTATCCTTTTCATAAGGCTAAAATATTCTCTCAGATTTTGAAAAGTATATTTGCTATTATTGAAATATTATATTAAGGGAAGGCTTCATCTCCTTTGCAACACACAAACTCTATTCTTTTTTACCCTTATTCCCTACCAGGCTTATGGTTCATCTTCCTCTTTTTGTTAAGACATTTTGTGCTCTTAGCATGTAGAACTTCATAAGTATCCTTCAATTACTCATCTTGTAAATTGATTCTAAACACTTGGCTTCACATATTATTTTTGGTTACATCCACTTTTACCCTTCTTAAGATGCATCTGAAATCCCGTCTAAGCACCACTCATCTCAGATATTAGAAAAGACCTGCATCCTTAGTTTTTCCTTTCACGTTTCTCTTTGTGGAATATACACTTTTAACAATCTGATCTTTTACCTCTCTCGATTTATATCAATTCCATAATCATATATATTTCCTTACTCCCTAGATCCCACAGACATTACAAACAATGAAACACCACTTTAAACATCTCTGTGTGTCTCATTCTCTTGTTGACTTCTGTGAAGAGCCCTTCACAAATAATATATTTTCCTATCTGATTCAGTTCATTTATGGTATCTCAACTGAATAAAATGTTCTATCTTAACACAGGCCTCTGAGTTCTTTGATTTTTGTATAAAGATTACCTACTATAGACTGAGCCCCAACACCATTTAATTTATTCTTCCCAATAGCCCCATGTGGTAGATATTGATAACCTTGCTTTACAAATGGGTGTTTTTGGGTAGGTAAAGAGTCACTCAGAGAAAAGGGAGTGAGTAGGACTGAAACCACTGTACAGAATTGGAACTAGAGGGTTAAAAAGGCTAAGGAGTTTGCTCAACCTCACTCTGCTTGTCATGTTAGAGCTGGGTTTAATCTAGCAGAACCCACCTTGAGAGTGTGAGCCTTCAATGGGCTTAGCAGGGAGTTATATATGGGGGAATAAGAACTTTCTGGAAGACAAGTCAGTTTCAGGATACCTAAAAACCCTGACTTAATAATGCAATTGAAGACACTGGAAGCTATTATTCCTGAAATTTCTGAAGTTGAGGAGAAACTAGTGTTCTTGTGGACTGGGTTCATTTTCCAAGAAATATGGGGTTTAGATCCAGCTTTACCATATCTGCATGTGTTGGCATCTTTTTTCTTAAAAATGTGATCACACTCTTGCCCTTTAAAATTGCAAAAATGTCACCTCTGACTACCTGTCATTAATAGTAAGTAACACTCATTTCAGAAGCACATCTTTTCCCTCAACACTATTTGCCTTTCTGTACCTTCTATAATATGAAAGTTAAATAACCTAAATAATAACCCTGCAATTACTACAGAAAAAAATACCAGGTATGCTAAAATGAAACTGGATATTGTTCACTTGTTATTATTATAGAATATATATGTAGAATATAAAAATAATAATTTGCACTCATCCAACTTCTTTTACTCTAATGTCTCAAATCCCTGAGTGTAAGTGGTCTCATTAAGTTTACCAAACCAATTTAACTCTAACATGCTCTTGAACCTTCTCTCTAAATCCACTGAGATTTTCCTGTCACAAATGCTGAACATTACCATCTGAAATTCTGAGCATTCTGCAGAAGAGTTTGACCTTCTGCCGATAAAACTCACTTAATCATTTAGTTACATATTAAAATAGACAAAACTACCTAAATACAAAAGGAAAACATGACTATTGTGTATTTACCTAAATCTACACAATGTCCACAAACACTCACATATACAAAATAACTAAATTTATGTATAAATGTATATTTATTAGAATAAGGAAAATTTTGTCTATCGGAACAGTCAGAAAGACAAAAAGAAATGTTTTATCTAGATCTATGGAAACAACATCCATTGGTATTTTAAACTCCATTGATTTAGACAGCAAATGCTACTCAGATATTTATTGTGTACCCACCACATTCTAGGAACTTGGAGAATACAAAGATAAATTATTTATAGGAAGTATACAAATGCCCAACTAATTCCAGTACAGAGTGGAGTATGGTAAACTCCACGAAGACAAGGGCAGTGTAGATATTGTTTAGCTCTGTGTCCCAGTGCCTAATACTGTGAATGGCAAATATTAGATGCCAATATGTGTTTGATGAATATATAATGAAAAAATATTGTCCTTACATGATGTACAAGTTCAAAGGAAGGACAGGTTACTTCTGTCTGGTGTGACACTGGAAAGCTTTCTAGAGGACAAAGTATTCAATTTGAGTCTAAGCAATGGGAGGATGGTTCTAAAGCAGAGAGTAACATACCAGGCAGAGGCCAATACACAAACACAAAGATACAGAGGCAGGAAAGTGCAAGACAGCCTTCAGGAATAGCAAATCATTCAGTTTGGCAGACCAGCATAGGAAATCAATAAGGAAGGACTAGTAAATACATAAGGCTGAAAAATTAGATTGAGGCCCAACTACTAAAATACAGAAATGCCAAGTTAGGAAGTCCAGATTTTATTCTTAAAGGAGCATTTGTGTTTAGATTCCTTGATGCTGCTTCTGAAAAATCTCTCTGACTACTGTCAAAGAGATTCTTCAGAAGCAAGTCCTAATTATATGATCAGCTACTTTTTAAGAAGATGCTCCAAGTGAAAACATGAAAAGTACAGCAGCCCCAGAAGAGAAGATAAGGACTAAAGACTCAGGAGAGACATTCCTAGAAATGATTACTGTTGGGGAGTTTTACCAGTTCTAAGTCTGTTACCACATACCTGTTATATTTAACATGGTATTTTGAACATATGTTACTTTAGCTCTAATCTTCAGAAAGTTAATACACAAATCTTAATGGATAAAAAGGACTCCAAGGACATATAAGCCTCTTTGAAGACCTGTAACATGTTATAAAATATAACTGCTTTCTAATGAGAGACTGATTCTTAGACCAAAATGGCATAGAGCAGTCTTCCTGGATACGCAAAGTTGTTCCATTCATTTGCTGCAAAGACAAATGACCATGAACTGTAGGGAAATAAAGGTACAAGACATGACTTAAGGAACTTACAATCAAGTTGAAAATAAGTTGAGAACTCTTAAGTCCTAGATTTATGGTATTTAATTTTAGTTTCTCAAATACCTCATGAGTTCAATACAACTCTTTCCATTTGATAGTTAGAAAATTAAGATTAAAATATGTAAATAATTTGCTCGAGGAAGAAAAGTAGCAAAGCCAGAATTCAAACCCAAATTGTTTAAATTTCAGAGTTCATACTCTTTCTTTTGTACCATATAGCTTTAGCATCTATTAATAGCTTGAAATGGAATACTCTATATTATATTATCTAAAAGCAGAATCAATAGCATAAGACTATCTAGTTTCTATGTCTTGGCTCCACCTCTCCTTAGCTGACTGCCTTTGCATCGATTCCTAACATTTTTATGCCTCAGTTTCTTCAACTGTAAAATAAAGGGGAAATAATATTAAAATATGAATACTTACCTTATAGGGTTGCTGTGAGATTTAAATGAGATAATACATGTAAATTGCTTAGGTGAATGGCATGCCTAAGAAAATGCTCATTAAAATTAACTGTTATTTGTCAGTGAAACTTCATTATAATTGGAAAATTTTAGACAATTTGATGTACATTTTCTTGATCTCAATATCCAAAATCTTCCTTCAATTAAAAAGAAATCCTTTAAAATGTTATGCAGTAGTTTGTTCGCAAAGGAATATATATAGTATTAACGTGGGCAAAGGTCACCGCAGTTGCATAGTTTTTTGGAAAGACAACCTTAGTAATGCTGGTAACTTTCCTGACAGTGATAGATAGGACTGATTAGCACATTTGTTATCCGTTTCTTTTCTGCCAGTACAAACCCCCAAATAAGATGACACATTTCTGTAGTTTACAGACTTACCCATGAATATAAGAGATCCATATCTGAGCAAGAAGACTTGAGACGTGGGTGGTGAATGCAAGAGGAGGAGTGGTCCCAGGGTCCAACTTGGGAAATTTGGAAATCAACATATGGCCAGATTGGATTTTCTGGAAAAGGCTTCCAGCTGTGCCACATGTGAACTTCACCTTCACAGTGGGCTAACATACCTTCCAAGTTACATTCGTTAGAAGTGCTAGATCTACTCAGTGATGCAGAAAGAGAACCCAATTCAATCTCCATTTCTTCCTTCCTCCTTGTGCTAATATTACTAACTTTCTTTTCTTGAGATTTGGTTAATTTCAAACATGAAATCAATGTGTCATCTTCATCTTCTGAATGATGAAAAAAAATTAAAAACTAAAATTACTTGTAATTCTTCACATGTTGAAATTATAAATACTGTATTTTCATTTATATGATAGAAATGAACAACACACAATAAACCAGGAGGTCATTCAATTTCACAAAATAATATACAATAGCATTTCTTTAAAGAGTAAGTTCTTTTGTCATATGAAATTATTTGTTTTTTTAAAAATCAGATTTATCTGAAATTTTTTGAAATCATGTCTATTAATTAAAGTCAATTGGACTGGATGAATGGAAGCAAATAGAATACTGAAAGATATTTGAGAAAAAATATTTTTAAAAAAACCTCACATCTTATTAGATCGTGTACTTCTATTCTTGAATATTTTTAACTTTTTTGAGGTCATATGTATAAGAGAGCATCATAAGGAAGCAAACGAAATTATTTGCCTTACTTTAAAGAATGAAATCTCAGTGGATATGGGCTAAAATCCTACTGACATTCTGAAATTGTCTATTTTAATATCAATCTGCAAAGAAATATATGCATGTATTGTATCTTACAGTGAAACATTTTGGAAAAGCAAGAACAAGACTGAGAAAACAAAAGAAAAAGTCCTATCTTTAATACTATAAAGTTGATTAGTGAGATCTATATTTACACAATGGGGCAAGGGATCTGATGAAATTTCTAGTAACGTATTAAAGAGTTACAGAAAATAGAAATACGTATCACTAATAGGAAATTGCCCTATATCATCTAATCTCCTTAAATCCAAGTGTTCAATGGGTGTAAGCAAAAGATTATGATTAAGAATGCTACTATAAATAACTAAATGTAAATCAAAGTTGCATGTCATGAACATACCAATTTGTTACACTTACATCAAAATTCAAAACTACTATTTTCTATGGCCAAGGAATGGGAACAGTGGACGTTGCTGACCCTCATTTTCTTGCTGAGCTTCATCCATAGGGCTCGTACACGCACACACGTGCCTGTGCGCACGCGCTCTCTCTCTCTCTCTCTCTCTCTCTCTCTTTCTCTCTCTCTCTCTCTCTCTCTCTCGCTCTGAGACTGGCCCTGAAGGGAAGGAGAAATGGGGTGGGCATAGGTATGGGGTGAAATTCAGGAACAGGATGGGGATATTTGTTTCAAAATAACTTGGCAATAAAAAAATCCCTCAATGTTTAATGATTATTTTAAGACCTTATCTAAATGGACTTCATTAATATGTGCTTCCCCAGTTCTCCTTCAAAGCATTTTCAGCAGCTTACTGAGCTCTTACTTACGGAGATTTATCAGCTTAGGTTTCACCTCATCCAGACTCTGCACCCTGGCTTTCTTGGACCAAACCAGTTTCTGTAGTCGCTTTAGTGTCCGTATGGATTCCACGGGGTCACCATCCGATTTTCTGGCCTAGCACAAACACAGCTCAAGGTAAAGATAAATTACTCTTCACAAAAGATGAAATGTGAAATAGGTTGAGATCATAAATGTGGGAAAATTAATAGTACAACCTTAAAAACCTGAAACCTGAGTCAATTTAAGCAATAACTTGAAAGCATACCACATTTCGGAGGATTCAAAATTGTAAAGTACATTACAACTGTCCAGACATAGTAAAATAGAATGGTTTTAGCAATTTTTTTTTTAGTTCAAAATGCAGCAAAATGGATTGATTTCAGAGCCATCTATAAATGACTCACTTTTGCCCAGTGTGAAATAGTGGAAAAGAATAAGGTATTTGCAGCGTGTTAGAGATGGAACAAGAAGTTTAAAGTTGCTACTTGAAAGTGTTGGAACAGACTGATAGTACGCAAAATCTACCTATTGATTTCACATAAAGCAAAATTCAAATCATCTTCATTTTCCTCTTGGAAATTTCTAAGGAAACGACATTTATTTCAAGTTTGGACTGTTTTCAAATAACATACATTTTTCAAATAGTCTCCTGCTTTCTAGAAGATATGCACTGAGCAAAACAAAATATAGCCACAGCATACCATATTATGTTTCAATATGTCAGTGTCAATTATTTATTATGATAAAATATGGATAAAAAAAGAATTAACATTGTATTAATGACTCGAGTTTTTCTTGGATAATACAGAAATAATTTCCACTAGTGTAATGTTGGTGAATTTGTATTTATACTGCTTTTTAAAATTACTTTTTGGATATTTCCTCTTAAAGATTTGAAAATATTTTAGAAATTAATAATTTGTATGCTGCTTTATATTAATTGGTAAAATAGTTGTATTCAGTTATATTAACAAAATGTGAGTTAATAATATGAGAATACTTCTTTTTCATAACAGAGAGCTCTGGACTCAGAAATATTTCTCCACTTTTTGTCTCATTCTTTCCATTGAACCACTGATAAATGATACGTAAATAGATACTACAATTTTCAAAAGGCCAATGATTTGCTTCCTCTTTAATGTTTGAATGAGACGTATTTCTAATAGTGCTTTCCAATCCTTTGACAGAGACTATAAGCCCAAGGAAATGTTTGGAAGTAAAGGATATCTGGTATGCAAAATTTCCAATCTTTATATTCAACTTTTATTTTTGGTCTTTAAGAATAAGTTTGAAAACCTAATATAAACTTGGTGTCCTGTCTCTACGTAACAGCACCTAAGTAGAAAATGTGATGTTTTGTCAGAGCAAGCCATACTTGTTGACATTAAATGAGTGAGAAAATATTGAAATCACTTTAATATTTCAGGAAGGACTGCAATGAGATATTATTAGGTATGCAAAATCCTCCCTCTCTTTCCAAAAGTCATGCTCAGTTCAGCACAATTTTTATTGCTATTTATTTTTTGTATTATTTTCTCAGTATTTCTTTTCAGTGCCTTCTGAGTTACTCGGTTTTATAAACCCCTTACAATTCAGGAAGAGCCCTTTTCTAATCTTTAGACCATTCCAGAAGTAATAAGCTGACATTGCACAACCATTTTTTCTTTGCTGTGCCTCATTTTATGACAACTTCTGTTACAACCAAAGTTTGATTGTTCCATTGAAACATTGGCATCAGAACTAGCCTTCTCTCTCTCCCTTCTTTATGAAAAAGACTTTCAGTTGATTTGAAGAAAGGTGTTATATACCAGGGAAAGTGAACTTCATATTAATGATTTGCCCCCAGGAAAAATGGAAGCATTTGAAAAGTATCTAAATTCAGATGAGTGAGATCTCATGGCACTGAGCTTTTAAATCAACCTAACCTCTCATTGTTTTGTTTACACTCTATTATTTAAAAAAATTAAAAACACAATATTGTTAATATTTGTATCTTTATTCACTTTATCTTTAAGTGACTAGACATCAGTCTACTGTATTTTATTCATTTTTTAATCCCATGTGCCTAGGATAGCGCATAGTTTAATAAATGTTTGCTGATTGTAAATGCACTCCTAATTTTATACACGTTTTATGTGCCAAAAGGATTATCTAGAGTAAATTTTTGATACTAGATTAGCTATGTTCTAACAGCAAAGTAATACTTCAGGACAACTTCTTCTTGCTATTAGGTAGATATACCTGAAGGATGAAAATTAGAGCTATTATTATTTTATAAGAAATACTGAATCATTAAGACTATGTATTAAAAAGAAATCCTCTAGAAAATTTTTAAAATAATAACTTTATTCATCTCAATCCCCTAATCTGTTCCCATGTATTGGTGCTGAATGTGATTAAAATTTATAATAACATGCCTCTTAATTTCTTCTTTTTTTTATTTCAAAGTATTATGGGGGTATAAATGTTTTTGGTTACATGGATCACTTTTGTAATGCTTGAGTCAGTGTTAAAAGTGTGCCTGTCACCCAGATAATGTTCACAATATCCGTTAGGTAGGTTTTCGTCCATCCCCTTCTCCCCTCTGCTTGATTTCCTTTAAGATTTACTTCACTTTATGCATATGTGTGTTCAATTAGTTCTAATTTAATAGTGAGTTCATGTGGTGTTTGCTTTTCCATTTTTTAACCACTTCAGTTAGGATAATGGTCTCCAGTTCCATCCAATTGTTGCAAAAAGCATTAAGTCATCCTTCTTCATGGCCTAGTAGCATTCCATGGGAGATATATATATATTCACATATATCTCCAATGTGTATACACACACACACATACACACCACATTTTGTTAATCCACTCATGAACCGATGGGCATTTGAGTTGATTCCACATCTTTTCAATTGTGAATTGTGCTGCTATAAACATTCAAGTTCAGGTGTCTTTTCGATAAAACGACTTCTTTTCCTTTGGGTAAATACCCAGTAGTGGGATTGCTGGATTAATGGTAGGTCGAATTTCAGTTCTTTGAGGAATCTCCATACTGTTTTCCATAGAGGTTGTACTAGTTTGCAGTCCCATCAATGATGTGTAAGAGTTCCTTTCTCTCTGTATCCAATTTCTAAGTGTGTTCAAAGACGACTGATCCATAAATTAAACTTAGCATTCAACCAATCTATAAGCTTTTATTGAGCACCTACTATATGCCAAGCACTATCTCACATTCTGGGGATACGGCATTGAACAAGTAAGGTGAGATCACTGCTTTCATTGAGTCTACATTCTAGAGAGAGGTGGTGGACCATGAGCCTATAAACAAATACATAAACCAAAAAAAAAACATGAAACAAGAAGTGCTCTGCCAAGAATTGGGTAAGGATGTGAGAGGGAGTTTACTAATATAGACTTAGTGATTAGAAAGACAATACTAAAATTCACTTCCTTGACAATACTAAAATTCAGGCCTGACTGATGAGAAGGAACCAGATATGTGAAGATTTAGAGATGGTTTTGGATTCAACAGATAGGAAGGACATTTCACCTGCGATATGAATGACAGAAAAGAGTCAGCCAGGCAAACAGCAGAGAGAAGTCCTGGAAGAGGATACAATTTCTGCAAAGATTCTAAAGCTAGAATTCCTAGAGTTCTTAGAGCAGGTTGAGAAATATTTAATATTGAATCAGGAAAGTGACACAGCTTGGTTTACATTTGTGGTCATCTTCTCTCCCTACTAAATTTCGATCATCTTCCCAATAGTACTCAGATGTGCTCTGATCTTATCCATTTTTACTTCACTATCCTTATTTTAACACTTTTTCTACTCCCTTTTCTAAGCATGCATCTCAAAAAAATTAACTGTGTACTCTTGTTTGAATTCAATTCTGTTAATTTTCTATCCTTTCAGCCCACCTCATCTGCTCATCGATCAGCTTTTGTCTCTACCATTCCTCTTAAACTGCTTTTGTGGTCCAATGAACAATTTTCAAACTGCTTTACTATTTGATATTCAGCAATGGCTGACCACAGTGAACTTCTAGAAACATTTTCTTTTCTTAGCTTCTGTGACAATATGTTCCCTTGATTTTCTTTTTGTCTTTTTTGGCTATTCCTTCTCTAACTCCTATTTGGTGTTGCCTTCCTTTTCTTGAAATTAAATGCTTAAATTCCTTTAGGATTATCTCGGGGCTCTTTTCTAGTATCACCGCCATTGTCTTCTCATGTGCATACGTGAATACACATACAACTTTTAATACCATTTATATGCCGATGACTCCTAATTTCTTTCTTTATCCAGGCTTCAGACTCACAACATCCAATAATCTGTTTAAAAGAATTGATAAGCACGATCAGGGCTGACCTCTAGACCTTTCCCCAAATATGATTCTCATCCAGTCTTCTTCAGCTCAGTGAACGCCATCTTCATCTACCCAATTGCACATTCCATAAATCAGAGATTAGTCTATCTCATCTCCAAAATATATCCTGAATTTATCTTTCTCCATCTCCATTGTTATCTCCTTAGTTTAATTTACTTTCATTTGAAACTATCATGACATCTCTAATTGATTTTTTTTATTTTTACCTTCTAAGTTAAAGTCTTCTTTGAAAATTGTAAATCTCCATCAAAATGGTAATTATATGTGATGTAAATGTAATTTTTCATATGTATATATAATATGCATATACTTCATCTTTCATATGTATTTATATCTGTAAATATTAGTATCTTTTAGTTCATTTTGTTTAATCTTCCTTAAATAATATAAAAATTTCATTAGAAGTGCTAGGTTAAATACGTCTCATTTTCTGACATGTTGCTTGACAATTAGGATTATAAAATAATTTTTAGAAAAAAAGCAACAATGAATTATTGAACTGAATTAGTCTTACAATCGTATTTTATGAGCTGGGATGGAAATTACTGGACATTTAGTCTACCAGCCTACTTTAAAAAATGAGAAAATACAAAGAAGCTAAGTGGCCTACTCAAAGAAAGGTAATTTATTAATAATAGAGTGAGGATGAGAATCAAGTATTCTTACCTTTAATTCAATGTTCTTTCTTACAAAATTTTTTAAAGCCAGCTAATTATTAGTTATCTAGTATTGACAGCCAAATTAAGACTAAAAAAATTCAGGAATTTGATTTGTAAGTTAAATATAGTTTTCTAATACAGAGGAAGAGCATCAGGTAGATGCTCTCAGATTTATAGGACTATCCTGATATGTGTGTGTGTATACATATATATATATGTATATATACACACACACACATATACACACACATACACATGCACATATTTGCTGGAAGAGCATTTAAATCTTTTTATGATTTTAGCCCTTTTTTTATTTTACAGAGGAAAAACTTTGGCTTATGGAGACTAATTAAACCCAGCTCACCTGTGTGTCTGAATTATGTTCTCTTTACTCCATTAATGAAAAGGAAGCTGGAAAGTAACATGACAGACCTTGAATGAAGTTTAAAAAAATTCCCTTTGTTCTTTCTTTTGTTCTTAATTTCTGATTTTGAAAAAAATTCCTCTGTAGTGTCATCTTTAACAAGTATTCAAATCGAAAATCCTGATCAACTGATGTCTGTTTTACATAATTTCTTCAATAGGAGAAATGGAGATTTTTCCAAAATTAATTTTGGTTTATTTTTAAAGAAATCTGTAATGAAAACCTTGAAGTGAAACTTTAGGTAGTTTCAGGTGTTTTGCATTGACAATTTTCTCTGAGCTTTGTGGTCTTATGACTCTTTGCTTGGTTATTTAAAATTCACCAATGAACAGGGCTTTAGAAATTATTTTTTTATGTTCACAATATATTAAGCAAAAAATCAGAATGTAAATTTGTATAAAAATATAAACACCACTATAAGTGCCTTTTTTCCCTTCTTTATGTACTCTATACTTCCAAGTTTTCTACAATGAAGATGTATTATTACTTCTGCAATTGGGAGAAAGTCTATAATTTAAAAAATGTATTTAGAATGTCGGTTTCAATCATTAAATCTGTCCCTGCCAAGAAGGACAGAAGTACCCAGTTATTCTACTATGAATTCTTTCCTAGCCACTTGAAAGAAAAGGTACCTAGAGACTGGATAAAAAGGAGAAAGTTATTTTCATGGTAAAAACAAAAACAAAGAATAAGCTTTGAATAGTGAATTATTAAACCCCCAAATCTGTATCTTCATTATCTTCTATACAAAAGTAACCAGTCTCCATTCATGACCTAAAACATACTCTAAAGAGATAATTTGTGAGGTCACAAGGATCAATCAACATTTGATATGTCAATAGACAGTAAAAAAATCACCAGGATTGTGAACCAGAATCAATCAATGCAAACACATGAAAACAAACACATTTCATTTCAGAGGTTTATTTTACTGCCTTCTTGTAACTATGACTGATTAAAAAGATAATTTGAAAATAATTCACTTATGCAAATGAAATATTGATTGAAGAAATAATTACAGTTGGGAAAATTGTCATGTTGATATTAAATATTCATATACAATTATAATTACAAAAATTTATTATTTTTTCAGTATAGAAACTCAAATTAAACTAAGACTAAACTAGCACTTAAAATAGAGGTAGGCACAATTTAAAAAGTCATTTAATAAATAAGTAATTGAATGACTTAATTGATAAAAATCAAATATATAGGTCCTAGAAAACCTATAAGACGTTAACTTATTCATTTATCATGTATTTACTGAGCACCTAATCTGTGAGAGATGCAAAGGAGAATGAGACGTTTTGTCTGCCTGCGATGCTCATTGCTTAATATGAGTGCTAAGAAAAATAGTCATCTGTTTCTGTGGCTATCCACTTCTGTAGAAGGTGAGCTCTTTGGAGTTCCAGTGCTGTTTTGCTCATCTCAACTCCTAGCATTAGTATGTTCAATAAATATATTTGAACTGAATAGATGCCAAAAATACATCTGGAGGAAAAGGTTAATGTGTGTCATATGAGAAGGATAAATAAAATTCAATGATTATTTGCAGGAAAGAACGGCAGCATCAGGTTGAGATAGGGAGGGGAAATGAGCTTGGCTAAAGGATTAGCAGGCATTTAAAAAGCTAAGCAGCATAATTTAGGATGTCCGACAAAGTCATGTATGTAAGAGTCTTATCTTGCTATGTAAATACAAACCATCCACTCAAGTCCTAATACAGGCTTCTAGGTCCTATTTCTTGTTTTCAAGCAGATTCTGAGGTTCATAATCCTGGTCTTGGGATAATGTGCCCTCTGGGAATGCAATAAGGAAAGAAAGGGTTTTTCAGAAGTCACACAAGCCATATTTTCCATGGCATAAAGAAGTTGCAACTTCATGGTCATCTCTCCATACTTCCGTAGGGGGAAACCAAAACTTCTCTTTGTTCATTGACCCATAGGTTGAGGTCAATCTTTTAATACGGAGATACCACCAAGCCAACTGGAAGTTTCCAGGATTACACAAAACAGAGATGCAAATGGGGGTAGTGTTAGTTTAAGAGGAAAGACCACAGAAGCAACATCTTTCTGACTTCCTGTGTAATATTCCCTGCTCTGAAATTTCGAAAAAGTTTCTAGAATCGATCATAAGAACATTTCTCCTTTTGCATACACTTCCTAGCTGACCAAAAAAATATGGACAATAGAAAATGTTAAGAGCCAGTATATAAATTAATTAATCTTTATTAAGCACCTATTAGATTCCTAGCAACAGGAGTAGCTATGGGTGCAGGAAATTACATAGTAAAAAAAAACAAAACAAACAAACAAACAAAAAACAAAACTCAACCTTTATATGTATCATTTAATACACACACAAAATCTCGGGAAAACCTGGCATACGAACCAGCCTTGGTCTGCAGATAAATGACTGTTCTGCTTTGAAACTCTGCTTTATGACCAGCCATGTGAACACTTCACTTCTCTACAATTCGGCCCCTTCACCTATAAAATGTGGAGTAGGATCATAAGAATTCATTGGTCCTCAAATAAGTTTGGGGACATTGCACTAGAGAAGTATCTCCTTTTGCTACTTTACATACACTCTCAGACCTTAGAAAAGTATCAAGGAAAAAGTGGGAATGAGCTACTGTTAATAACAGATTATCAGAGTTTGAAGAAATCTTTTCTAGTCCAATTCCTTACTTAAAAAATGAAGAAACTGAAACACAGAAATGTGAATTGAGTGGCCTAAGAGCACAGTCAGTGGTAGTGCCAGGTCTCTTGATCCAGCTCTCTTATAAATAAGGTATTTCCTAGTTTTCCCAAATGCATAGCTTTATTTTCATATGAAAGTCCTTTTGGTATTCGTTGAGATCCATTTGCTTTTTCCCACAACTCTTTGATATTTAACTTGTTATTAAAAACTCAGAAGCCATGAGAAATAGGAAGGACAGAGCTCAATAAATATTTTAAGAAACAAAAGTAATATTTAAATAGTACCTTTCCATCAACTCTTCCTCCTACCTAGCATAGCTCAGACATCTCTTGGACAAAAAAGTATAGCTGGAAAGAAAACTATTTTACAAACTTAGATGTTAATAATATGTTAATTATCTTTGGGGAAAAAAGCTATAAATAAAGATATTGAAACAATTATATGCATACATAAAGAAACATGATTTGTTGAAGGTAGTTATTTGGCACAAAATCTGCAAATCTATATTACAATTACATTGTGAGAAATAATAATCAAATAAGTTGCACAATTTAGCTTGCAGTGTTCCCCAAACCTATCTGGAACAAGAATTACAAAAAAGACTTACAGTTTATTCAAGTTCATAATTGATAATACTTATCAATGTACATGAAGTCCTGGAAACTTGCCAGAACTTCTAAAACATGTCCTCTCCATAAACCTCTGTTCCGCAATAGCTCAACAAGGAAATGAAAGGCAGTTGATGTGATTTGAGGATTTTAATACATAAGGGAGAGTTGGCACACAAAGAAGATACACTTTTTAACATTATAAAATTTTTCCCATCTCAGGATAAATTGCTAAATTTTAGCAAAAAATTTTTACATAACAACCTATCCTTCTTTGAAGGAAATGCTTTATGCTTCTCTTAGGTCAGGAGACTGCTCAATAATGACAAGTCTCTTTTTATATTCTTTAAAAACACTTTCATGTGGCAGCTGAAAATAAATATCATAAAGAACTACAGAAAACAGTTCTTGTACATTAAAGTGGTTGGGAAGGAGATGGAAAACCCACTTAAATAGTCACATCTGGGGAGAGATTTCTCAGCTTTTCACCACCAGTAGGCCTAACATATCTTTGATAATGAAATGGACCCCAACATTCAGAGGTCACCTTTGTTAGCATTAGAAAATTAGAGGAGACAACTGATGTTAAAATTCTTTAAAAAACAAAGCTAAACAAACAAAAAAAATCCCACAAAGCTACCAAAATAATTGGAAAGGATCCATTGTCTTAATTATAAATAATTATTTTGTTATCAAAGTACACTGATTAATGTTTCATCTGTACATACACACATACAGAGATAAATACAGAATTTATGTATATGTTTATATGTATATATGGTATATATGTACATGTGTCATAAAATGTACATATACTGCCTAGATTCACTCCCCAGACTTCACATACTCCAATCCCAATCCACGGTCAAAACCCAGAAAAAGGTTGGATTAATGGAAAGAGAATTAAGACAAAGAAAATATTTCATGAAGTAGTCCACTGTAATCTCTCAGTATGCAACATTACTGCATACATCATGGGCATTCATTTTCGAGACTCTGATTGAGTTTGAACTCAAACCAAATATACATTTGGAATTGTGTAATATCTCAAGTTGTAGCATGGAACATCTTTTATTACATTTGGTACCTGTGAGTGTAAGCATCTTACTGTCAACTTCTACTTCCTTTGAAAAAATCTATATACCTGGTATCAAGCACAGTTTCTACCTAGGGCATGTCAAGACTGCAGCAAAGGGCATTTGATGGAGTTTATAACAGACATAAAAGGGTGCTATGGTCTGAATATTGGTGTTGCCCCAAAATTTGTATGTTGGAACCCAATGCCAAATGTGATAGCATTAAGAGGTGCTGCTTTGGGGGAAGTGAATAAGTAATGAGGGCAAGGTCACGAATGGAATCAATGTTCTTATAAAAGAGATTGAAGGAAGCTCCCTTCTCCTTTCCTGCCATGTGAGGCCACAGTAGGAAGTCATCCTCTTTGAAGCAGAGAGCAAGTCTTTACCAGCCACTGAATCTGCTGATACTTTGATTTCGGACTTCCCAGCCTCCAGAACTTTGAGCAATAAAGTTTTGTTGTTTATAAATTACCCAGTCTAAGGTATTTTGTTATAGTTATCCAAAAGAACTAAGACACAGGGGATTTCAAATTTTATTCTGAGGAGGGCCTACAATGGGATTAAGGGGCATTTAAACAGAGAAAGATATGAATTTTCATTAAAAAGCTTCTGAGAACAGTATACATATGCTCCTTTTAATATTTGTAACAATCACAAGAAGTTTTTATTATCACCATTTTGATAATGGAAATGGAAATACAGAGAGTTTAAGCGACAAGTCCAAAGTCAAGAGTCATGACTCATATAAAAGTAAGGCAAGTTTGGTTGCTATAAAGTCCGACTCAAGCAGAAGCGTGAAGCTCTAGCCCACAAGTTATGGCCAGGAACAAGAGGCTTGAAACAGAAAACTGATGGAGTAGCTGAAGTGACCGAAACACGTAATAAGTGATCGGATTTTATTTTGCCACTGGGTGAAGCCTGTGGTTTCTTAAAGGACTGGGCCCATGTTTTCAGGTTTGTGATATGTACTCTCAGGATGCCACCTAGTACCCAGTGCTTGGCACAGTGTATATTACAAGAATGTGTTTACTAGCCATTTTCCGAGTTGCATAATTCCTTTGAAAAAGTGAGCAAAGATAAGGCTAAGGAATACCAAAAATTCCTCTCAGTCTTTTAAAGTGGTCAAAAAGGAAGATACTTACATATATTTGGAGTTGGAATTTGACCGGAAAGTATAGTTTATTCATCAAATTCATTTGTTAGAATCATTTCCTCTTTGAATAATAGTTAAACCAGAAGGTTGCTTAAACTACTTTCCTTGTTTTAAAAGGGAAAGTGCACTTATCATACATGCAGTATAACTTTGGACATGGAACTGAGAAAATCTAGTATAATTTTGATTTCACTTCACCAGAAGCAAAAGAGGTGGATTCCACATTAACATTCCATGTTCTTTAACAAGAACTAAAGCCACTTTTTAAAGTCTTCTACTGTTAAAGAGAAATTAGATTCTCTTAATTAGATAACAAATATAGTCCTGTATTTTTTCTATCCACAAAGTGAGTTATAATCTTGCTCTTGAGAAGTAGGAAGACTCCTCTATTGATAACCTCAATATGTTGTTAGGTAACTCTAATGGTTTTAAAATATGCCCACAAATTCTTTCTTTCTAATTTTTATTTTTTTTTAATTATTATGGGTATATAATAGTTGTATATCCTTATAGAGTAAAAGTGATGTGTTGATACAGGCATATGATGTAAATTAATCACCTAAAAATAATTGGGGTATCCATTACCTCAGACATTTATGATTTCTTTGTGTTACGAACATTCCAATTCCACTCTTTTGGTTATTTTAAAGTATATCCTAACTTATTGTTGATTACAGTCATTTTGTTATGCTATCAAACATTGTTCATTCTAACTGCATAACTATATTTTTGTACCCATTAATCATCCCCATATTATCTCCCTCTCCCTGCTACCCTTCCCAGCCTCTGGTAACCATCATTCTACTCTCTGTCTCCACGAGATGGATTATTTTTCATATTTTGCTCCCCATACACGAGTGAGAACATGAGAGATTTGTCTTTCTACGCTTGGTTTATTTCACTTAATGTAATGTTCTCCAGTTCCATCCATATCACTGCAAATAGTAGGATTTCATTCTTTTTGTGACTATATAATATTCCATTGTGCATATGTATCAAAATTTCTTTATCCATTCATCTGTTATTAGATACTTAGGATGATTACAAATTTTGGCTATTGTGAATAGTGCTGCAATAAACATGGGAGTGCTGATAACTTTTTGATATACTGGATTCTCCTCCTTTGGATATATACCCAGAAGTGGGATTGCTGAGTCATATGGTAGTTATCTTTCTAGTTTTTTGAGGAACCCCCATACTATTCTCCATAGTGGTTCCCACCAACAGTGTACAAGGGTTCCCTTTCTCCACATCCTCACCAGCATTCTCGTTATTGACTATATATGGAACCACATATATAAAAGCCATTTTAACTGGGGTGAGATAATATCTCATTGTAGTTTTGATTTGTATTTCTCTGATGACTGAAGATGTTGAGCATTTTTTCATATACATTTTGGTCATTTGTATGTCTTCTTTTGAGAAATGCCTGTTCAGATCCTTTGTTCATTTTTTAATCAATTAATTTGACTTTTTCCTATTGAGTGTTGGAGCTCCTTATATAGTCTAAATATTAATTCCTTGTCAAGTGGGTAGTTTGTAATACTTTCTCCCATTCTCTTCACTTTCTTGATTGTTTCCTTTGCTGTGCAGAAGCTTTTTATCTTGGTGTGATCTGATTTGTCTAAATTCACTTTGGTTGCCTGTCCTTCGGGGGTATTATTCAAGGAGTCCTTGCCGAGACCAATTTCCTGAAGTATTTCCTCAATGTTTTCTTTCAGTAATTTCATAGCTTCAGATCTTAGATTTAAGTTTTTTATCCATTTTGATTTGATTTTTGTATATGGTGAAAGATAAGGGTCTAGAAGTTTCATTCTTCTGCATATGGATATCCAGTTTTCCCAGCACCATTTATTGAAGAAACTGTCCTTTCTCCACTGTATGTTCTTGACAGCTTTGTTGAAGATAAGTTCATTATAGCCGTGTGGATTTATTTCTAGGTTCTTTATTCATACATAAGGACTATCCTTTGGTTGACACTTGCAGGTACTATTTGAATAATCTGTTGTTGTTCTCCTCTTTTCCATTTCTGCCTTATTTATTGTTCACACTATGGTTTAGAACCATCCCAAATTTATCTGACAAAATCTAATGAGGGACCAGTCTCTCCTGCTTGTTAACAAATCACAGCATAACCTTAAAGTATTTTTCCAGTGACCCAGTGACATGACTTTAGTTAAGCTCAGCTAAAAGCAGTTTCATTTTGGTCCATATTTCCTAACAAGGGGGTGCTGCACTGGATATAATTTTAAGTCTACATATAGCCAATGGGCTGTATATAGCTAATATTTTGTTAATAATCTAATTTTCATCTTAGGGACTAAATGACCAACTCTAGATGCTGATTACACGGCATGAGAACTGAAGAAAGCTAGTCTAGGTTGTACAATCAAAGGTGAGTCTAGACACTATCCAACTCTGTGGACAGTTTTTTCTGATTTCTTAGCTAGAGCAGTTAAAGTTCAGCATTAGCAGAAGTGACTGTTGTAAGGATAAGAAGTATTGGCTAGGAATGTATTCAGCTTTGAGAAACAGAAAACCCAACCGTAGTGGCTTAAACAAGTATGGGGCTTACATTTCCATAAAATCGGGCTGCAGACATAGGCAGTCCAATGCTGGTGCAGCTCCTCAGGACTGTCATTGGTGACCCAGGCTCCATGCATTTGCCTGCTCCACCATCCTCCATGGGTGCCTTTTGCCTCATGGTTGGAAAATGGCTGCCAACTTGCCAGGTATCATATCCAGCTCCAGGCAAGAAGGAGGGCAAAGGACAAGCTTTATCCTAATGAAACTTTGGCTTCTTTTTCAGGAAAGAAAGTCTTTTTTGGAATTTCTGCCTATATTTCATTGGCCAGAACTGGCTTCCATGGCCAGCCCTAACTATGAGGAGGCTGAAAATTCAAATACTTAACCTTGCAGTATCCATAGTAAAGAACATCAAGAAAGAAATTGATTGAAATGTATCTGGAGTGATCTAAGCCTCCGTACTTTAATAGCTTCCATAGAAGGGAACCTCAGGGTTTTAGGGAATATATGCATATATGCATGTATATGTACACATATACACATATATGCATTCTTAATTAATTGATTCACTCAGCAACACTTTTCCTCCATTAAAGGAGCTCAGGGAGAAAACGTTTTAGTTCAGTCCTAGGTAGGGGTGCTTGACAGTGCTTAATATCACCAGCACTGAAGGTAATAAATGTTATCCTTCTTTTCTATCATGAATATGAATGACACTCTGAGGGCTGAATGCAACCTAAGAATTTACGTGAGAAATGAGGCATGCAACATTTTTGAAAATATATTAGCCCAAAGTCTGTATTACTGCATATTTTATACTCTTTTCAATATGCTACAAAAGGTTTGAACCATCAACTGAATGCTGCCAGAGAAGAACAAACAAGAACAAGGATACAAAAATAAATGCTGCGAGATGCGTTTCCCCAAGATGTTCTTTATGGTTGGTGTAATGATCACAGTACTAAACAGACTGCTTTGCTTCAAACTCTCCCTATCAGCACTTCTCCTGCAAGCGTGGTTCTCCAGAAAGTTTATCCCAGTCCAAGTATGCAGATATATGCATGGGGCAAAGCAAGTACCGAGAAAGCATTCCTTGAACATCTCCTGCCCCAGTTGCTTGGTTCCTTGTACCTTCTTCCATGCCTGAGACCTTTCCTCCCATTTCCTTTCCATGAAGAAAATCTGTCTTCGTGAGTACTTTCTGATTGTAAATTCCGTTGTTTAAATCTTTTATTCTGAACATTTTTAGTGTCTAAAATATGTTTTGTAGGTATTTTTGTCTGATAATTATAGCTACTAAAATGATTTACATTCTATGAACTTTATACCATGTTACTAATATTCAGAAAATGGCTATGAGAAAATATTTCCCCTAAGACATTATTCATTCTTTTAATCCTCTCTACTTTTGAATAGTTTTTAAAAAAATTCTATGATGAATGTATATCATTCCCATAATAAGGAACAAAAATAAACTTCATTTTTTCCAGGAGGCTGTTGTCTTCCAGGACCACACCTGAGCCAAGCTTGGACTTATAAAGTGAAAATGCATGGGACAAGTGCCCATGACTATGGTTTGGATGTTTGTCCCCTACAAACCTCACATTGAAATTTGATTCTCAATGTTGGAGGTGGTGTCTAATGGCAGGTGTTTGGGACATGAAAGTGAATCTCTCATGAATAGATTAACATTTTCCCTCAGGGGTGAGTGAGTTCTCACTCTATTAGTTCCCAATAGAGTTCCCCTAAGAGCTGGTTGTTAGAAAGAGCCTGGCACCTCCCCTGTCTCACTTTCTCGCCTCTCACTTTCTCTCTCACCATGTGGTCCCTGCACAGGTCAGCTTCCCTTCACCTTGCACCATGAGTGGAAGCAGCCTGAAGCCTTCGCCAGATGCTGATGCCCAATCTTGGACATTTTGGCCATCAGAATCATGAGCCAAAAAACTTTTTTTCTTTATAAATTACCCAGTCTTAGATATTCCTTCATAGCAACACAAAACAGAGTAAGATACCACCAACTGTCCCTATTCCAAGAGTTTCATGGCTCATGTACTAAGCACCATCCAGAGATTCACATAACAATACCAATTCCCAGTCATGACAATTCAGGTGGAGAGGAGCGTGGCACAGAAGTCTGCATTTTTAACAAGTCCTCCAAGTGAGTCTGATACTGACAGTCTACAGGATACCCTTGGAAAAACACTGCCCCAATAGTTATTTGCTCACTGATGGGAGGCCAAGGTCAGTGCCAAAGTCCATTCTCATGCCCACAGACAAGCAAGTTTTCTCTTCACACCAGATTTGCTTCTCCACTTGAGAATGGTTGGCCACTTCCCATCTTTCAAAGGGTAAATCGCATTCACTTCTCAGTCACAAGGAGTTATTAAATCACTATTTTATATAATGCTTCTTGTTAAACCCAAGTGTTCTGTCATACAGATAAATATTTCTTACTTAAATTCAATTGAATGCCTACTATGAATAAGAACAGAGTTATTAAAGATAGATATGACCAGTGCCTGCCCTCAAATGAGAATTTCTAGATTAGATGGCTCCTGCTTGTCTGTCACTGGGTATGAATTCCTTTAACTAATCATTAGTGATAAATTATATGGTAAAATAGAATGGTTACCATTCTAGAAGCACCATTTCTTGGCCAATTAAAACTTCCAAAGCATTGGTTTTAGGGTAAAGATTTGTCTTTAATCATTTTCTTCTAAGACATTCTACATGACTTTCTTGTTTTTAAGAGATGGTTCTATTTTTCCACTAATCACCTGAAGAAAGATTTCTTTTGGTATAAGGCGTATCTGGGGAGTTCTTCCAGTAAACCAGCCGTTATTTTTTTCCTGGCTATCAGACAATGCTTCACTTAGATATTATATCTGAGGTCTCATCTGAATTTAGGAAAATGAGACTGTGTATTTTAGAGATATAATCAGCCGTGCTTGTGAAAGTGTCATTAAGCCTTTGCAAAGAGGAAGAGGAAGAGGAGGGGGAGGGAGAAGGAGAAAAGAACAATGACAACTGAATTTTTTTAACCATCTCCTAAATATGAGACATGCAACTCAGTGCTTTAATGAAATATCTTATTGAATTCTCATGACAGCCCTGAGATAGAGGTTTCTAATAGGCCTGTCTTATAGATGATGAAAACTGAGGCAGAGGGAGACAAGGTAAATTGCACAAAGTCACAGAGTTACTAAGAGCCAAACCAAGATTCAAACTCAGCCATGTCTGATTACAGAGCTCTCATCCATGCACTCTGGGAGAACCCACCGGAGGCGGAGCTCAGCCAATGTGTTAGCATGCTTTGTAGCACAGGTGATCATTCTGGCAGCATCAGAGCAACCCACAGCAACTGAAGCCATAGTGGATCAAAAGTTATGTTCCACTGTCTAATTCATCAGAGGCCTTCGACACCCTCAGAAATCAGGTTGGATATAGGAATGCAGGCACTCTTTCCTCACCAAATCAGCACTTCACAATTCATACGCTATGTACCCTCTGCCTATTGATCAATCTACTGCAGCGAGGAAGGTCAGTTCTAAACTTTCTAATAAAACTATCAGAATGATTAAAGTGATCCTCATGGCTGTCAGAAAAATATCAAAAAACCAGTCTGGTTCCTGAGTTGGCGCTATTTACTCATATACTCTTTCTTGTTATGGGGTGAATAGCAAGTATTTGGCAATTAATTAATGTTATATTATTGTTATTAGGGAGCATCAACATTCAGGCATTCTTAATTTCCAAAATTGCTGGGATAATTAATGTAATTTTTAAAGGGATAGGTCAGGAATCACAGTATATGTTTTTATATCAAATGTAAAAGCACAAGGCACATGCCCCACACTGAGAGTTGCCATGTATTCTAAGCACTTAGCTTAGGTCTTGTCAAAGAACACCTCAGTATGTTAATTTACTATGCCAGAGTTACTTATCAAAAGGCTGTAGAGTACAATGTTTTGCATAATCAAAATGGTTTATCATCTCATCGTTTGATTTTTTTCATTCATATTCTAATTCACAGAAACATAAGCATATCAATTATAAAACAACCTATAATAACTAAATACAAAACAGATACAAAGCTGTCTAAATGTTGTACAATACATATAACAGATTATGGAGCTCATTAACAAGATGATTTTCACAAAACACCTTGTAAAGTTTGATTATTCATATTACCTGATAGGAAGTTCTTTGCAGTTTTTTTCCTTGAAGGGTATCTACGGTATTACTCAAAAGAAAATCATCATCATTTTGATCTACAAAAAGAGATAATGTTACATGCAGATTACCAGATATTACAGGATTTAGGAAGTTTAGATGCTATTTAATACTCATTATATTTTTATTTAGTCTATTAAGGCATTGTATTGGCTAGGTCATAAATATTTCTTTTCTTAAAGATTTGCTTTTTTATATAAGAAACAGATCAAAATAAAATAGAAATAGAAATTTAACAAAATAAAAATCAAGAATGTCACTGACCAGTTGTGTCCCTAAGAAAGCCATGAACTTCACTGGGACTCAGTTTCTCTCTTGGTAATAAAAAGATAGCATATTAGCTACAAAAGCCACTTCTCACTCCAAAGTGCTATGATTCTATGTGGTTATCACCTCACCTGTCTCTGTTAAACTAAGCTTTCTATCCCTGGCATTTTGAGCTTCGTTAGCTTAGGTCTCCTCAACATGAATTATTTATGTCAAAACTGTTCTATACACGCTTTAGTAAAAGCTTCGGAACGTGGCATCCATTTGCTTGCAGCTAAATGAAACCTTTTCAAAAGCAGCACTTCCCTTTCAGCCCCTGTAAGAGGGGCCTCATTATTTAAATCCGAAACATACATTGCGTTAAAAGAGGACAAAACTTTATGGATTACTCAATCCAAGCCTCTTATTTTACAGAAGGTGATACTGTGACCCACAGAAATCACCTGGCCACCAGTCCAGTGACTTTTCCTTTCACTTTCACTCCTTTTTACTTTCAACCACTGCTTCAATTATCCACTCTTCTTCATTCTCATATTCTGTGGGGGAAGGAGGAATAGGCAAGGCCTATCCTTCATGCATAGTGCAAAAGAGGTGCAAATATTCCTCTAAATCCTCATCACAGGTATGGTTAAAACAGACACTAAATTCATAGCTCAGACTATGAGTTATTTGTATTAATAACTTAATATTTAAAGTCAGAGTAACCATCCTACAGGATTTCAGAAAGTACCTAAATTTCAATGAGCTGGTTTTGTGATATTGTTCTTTGAAACAAGATCTTTTTTTGTTTTTTTTTTTGAGACAGAGTCTTACTCTGTTGCCCTGGCTAGAGTGAGTGCCGTGGCGTCATCCTAGCTAACAGCAACCTCAGACTCCTGGGCTCAAGCAATCCTACTGCCTCAGCCTCCCAAGTAGCTGGGACTACAGGCATGTGCCACCATGCCCGGCTAATTTTTTTCTATATATTTTTAGCTGTCCAATTAATTTCTTTCTATTTTTGGTAGAGACAGGGTCTCATTCTTGCTCAGACTGGTCTCGAACTCCTGACCTTGAGGGATCCACCCACCTCGGCCTCCCAGAATGCTAGGATTA
>CAUYSK010086979.1:0-17474 GCA_963575035.1 Avahi laniger | reverse complement strand
GATGGTACAGGACTGCAGCGAAGTTCTTGCTGTAGTTTCTTTATTTATAACACAGCCTGTTTGGCAACTGTCCCACTTCAATTTCTTTGTTCCCACACTGTCCCAACTCAACACGTCCCTGTTCCTTGTTGTTTCGTCTCCGGTGAGCTGATGTTTTCATCCTGAACTGCCTAGCCCCTCTTGTTTGCAGGGTTAGGGCGCCCTGGACTTGCATGCAAGGCCAAGGCATGTTCTTGAGAAAAACAACAAGGAAACATTCCCAGACAAAGTGTCCTCTACACATACAAAAAGCTGTACATAGTTAATGTATACTATCTCATGAGTTTACAGGTAAGTACAAATCCCTGAAAACATCACCATAATCAAGGCCATAAACATATCCATCACAATAAAAATTTCCTCCTGCCTGCCATCTTTATTTTATTTTTATTTTTTATATTTTTGTGGTAAGAACACTTAACATAAGGTCTACCCTCTTAGTAAATTCTTAAGTATACAATATTGTTAGCCATGGACACTGAACAGTAGAACTACAGAACTTATTCATTACCTATGACTGAGACTTTGTCCTTGACTAGCATGTCCTCATTTTCCTCACCCCTTTCCCCAACAACCACCTTTCTTCTCTCTTTTTCTACAAGTTTAACTACTCAAGATTCCTCACATAAGGTGGGATTATGCATTATTTGTCTTTCTATGTCTGGCTTATTTCACCTGGCATACTGTGGTCCAGGTTCATCCATGTCGATGTAAATGGCAGGACTTCTTTCTTTTTTAAGGCTGAATAATGTTCCCTTGCATGCATATATCATATTTTCTTTATCTATTCATCCATCCATGTATATTTATTTATGTTGTTTCTATATCTGGGATACCATAAATAATGCTACAATAAACATGGGAGTTCAAATATCCCTTAGAGATTCTGATTTTAATTCTTTTGGATGTATACCTGGAAGGGAGAATGTTAGCTCATATTATAGTTCTATTTTTAATTTTTTGAGGAAATTCCATGCTATTTTTCATAGTGACTGTACCACTTTACAATTCCACGAACATTGTACAACATTTTCTCCATACCCTTACCAATTTTTGTCATCTTTTCTTCTTTCTTTTCTTTTTTCATAATAACAATTCTGAAAAGTTTGAGATGACATCTCATTGTAGTTTTGATTTACATTTCCCTGATCATTAGCAATATTGAGCACCTTTTTATATCTGTTGGCCATTTGTGTATCTTCTTTGGAGAAATGTCTATTCAGTTCCTTTGCCCATTTTTAAATCAGGTTATTTGATTTTTTGCCATTGGGTTGAATGAGTTCTTATATACTTTTAACATTAACGCTTTATAGATATATGATATTCGAATATTTTTTCACATTTTATAGGTTGTATTTTCAACTTGTTGATTACTTGTGCTGTGCAGAAGTTTTAAGTTTGATGTAACCTCACGCTTCTAATTTTGCCTCTGTTGCCTTTATTTTGGGGATCATACTCAAGAAATCATTGTAAAGCACAATGTCAAGAAGGTTTTTTTCTTATATTTTCTTCTAAGAGTTTCCTGATTTTAGGATTTACATTTAAGTCTTTAACCCATTTTGAATTGACTTTTGTGAATGGTATAAGATAAAGATCCAATTTTATTCTTTTGAATGCAGATATCCAGTTTTCCCAACACTACTTGTTGAGGAAACTATCCTTTCTTTATAGTGTATTATTGGCATCTTGTTGAAGATCAATTTACCTTTCCTGGGTTTATTTCTGAGCTCTTTTCTGTTCCATTGGTCTATAAATGTGTCTTTATGCCATTACCATACTGTTTTGATTACTATAGCTTTGTAATATATTTTGAAATCAGGAAGTGTGATGTCTCCAGCTTTGTCCTCTTGTTCAAAATTGTTTTGGCTATTCGGAGTATTTATGGCCCAAAATGAATTTTGGATTGTTTTTCCTATTTGTACAAAACATGCCCTTGGGATTTTGACATGAATTATATTGAGTCTGTAGATCACTTTTAGAAGTATAAAAATTTTAACAATATTAATTCTTCTAATCCATGAATACAGGATGTCTTTTTATTTTATTTGTATCTGCTTGAATTTCTTTCATTGGTGTTTTATAGCTTTCAGTATACAAGTCTCTTACCTCCTTGGTTATGTTTATTCCTGTGTATTTTATTATTTTTGATGTTATAAATATGATTATTTTATTAAATTCTTTTTCTGAAAGTTTGTTATTAGAGTATAGAAATACAACTGATATTTGTATTTTCAGTTTATGTCCTAAAACTTTACTGAATTCCTTTTTAGTTCTAACAGTTTTCTTGGGGAGTCTTTAGAATTTTCTATATATAAGATTATGTCATCTGGAAACAGATATTTTACTTCTTCCCTTTCAATTTGAATGCTATTTATTTATTTATTTGCCTCACTTCTGTGTCTAGAATTTCCAGCAGTATGTTGAATAGATGTAGCAAGAGTGGTGGTCATCCTTGCCTTTTTCCTGATCTTAGAAAAAAAGCTTTTATTTTGTTTCCATTGACTATGATTTTAGCTTTGAGCTTTTCATGCATGGCCTTTATTGCATTGAGGTAAGTTCCTTTTATACCTAATTTGCTGAGAGATTTTTATCATTAAACAATATTGAATTTTAACAAATGCTTTTTCTACATCTTTTGGAATGATCATATGATTTTTATCCTTCATTCTATATGTATTAATATTATACTGTTAATCACACTTTATTTCATTTATATTCTTCTCTCTCCTCAGTTTTAGTTAATCCTTAAAGTATATATATTTTTATCATACGTGGTAATATTTACATAATTAGATGTTTCATGTAAAAAACTTTTAAACCCTTATTAACAAAAATGAGTTCTCCTTTAGTCACAGTCATAAAAGAAATCAGAAGAATACCATGCTGCCATAAAAAGAATGCAATAGCTTTTTACCATATAAAAAAGAAAGTCTAAAAGTAATTTCATTTTCTTTCTAGTCATTTTTTTTATTCTTGCTCTAGTTTGAGATTTGTCCATAAAATAAGAAAATGTGGATATCTTACCAAAGGGTGATAATATCTTCCTAGAGAAAATAGGAGACTGGTAGGAGGACATGCCAATCAAAAGACAGTATCATACTTAATGGAGAAAACTTAGAAACATTCTCACAACACAACAAGCATATTCAATGCTATTCTTTAATGGTATTTATTTGATATCATTAAAGGAATTTAGAAAAGACACATAAAAGACATAAAAATTGAAAGGAGGAAACAAAATTGTCATTATTTTTATATGACATGATTATATTAGGAAAACTCAAGGAATCTTAGAATAATGATTATATACATCAAGATTTTGGTAAGTTGACTGGACACAAAATTAATATACTGAAATAAGTAGTCTTTATATTTAAAATCAATATTCAGCTAGAAATATATTGAAAGGAAAAAACCTCTTAAAAATTACAAATTTTAAATACAAAAAAATTATTTCCAAGAAATAAACTTTAAAAATATGCACAATCTACATTTAAAATATATCTAAAATCTTCTGGGACCACAAAAGTGAACTTGGCAGATGTATCCCAATCTGAAATAGACTTATTATTACTGTATAAACATGTCAACTTTTCCTAAGTTCACATGGCCCAAATTAAAAGCATATTTTTTCTTATAACTGGACAAGCAAGGTTTTACTATTTACATAAAAATAAATATTGAAAGAAATCTCACCAGAAAAGTTTTGGAAACCAAAGAGCAGCATGTGAAGAGTGGATTATCAAATATAAAAACATTTTGAATGCTATCTTAATTAAAATTATATGGTACTGGTACTAGTAAAAAAAAAAAATCAAGCAAATACCTGGGGAAAAAATAGAAAATACAAAAAATGATTCAAATTTATATGAAAATTTTTTTATGAATATGACTTTGTATGACATTGAGATAAGTACGTTTAGTTATACACTGGTAAAGAATTTTGTACCTTGGGTCTCTTCTTCCTATTCCATGCCAGTCTCCTGTTCCTTGTCTGGTCTGCTCTGGTCTCCTCTCGTCTTCCTCATCTGCTGTCGTCTCTTCTTCCTCGTGTGGTCTGGTCTGGTCTGCTCTGGTCTGGTCTCATCTCATCTCCTCTTCCTCGTCCAGTCTGTTCTCCTCTTCCTCGTCTAGTCTGGTCTCTAAAAATGTTTAACTGCTGAAAATTACTGTCATTGCAATAAAATAACTGGCTAAGTAAAAAAAAGAAAGAAAAAAGAAAACAACAACAAAAAACAAACGAACAAAAAAAAAAAAAAAGAAAAGCAAAGAATTTTGTACCTTGGAGGAATATAAACTCTTTAGATTACTGTAGGGTCAACCTCAGCAATGGTTATATAAAATTGGCATGCACAAAACATTTATCCCAGCAATTTCACATTTTGAATATTTATGTATATAATCTCATAATGTGTAATGAAAGATGAATGTGAGAATCTTTACTGTAGCAATGCTCATAGTAGCAAAATGCTGGAACCAGAAGAGATATTTATTAACAAAAGTATACAATATCCATTAAATAAAATAGTATGATATCACCAAAAACATTAAAATAACTCTTTATATCTATATAAAGCTATTTCAAATTTATAATAACTGGGAAAAAAAACATACAGAAGAGAATGTTACTGATTTCATTTAAAGTAAAAAAAAAAAAGCAAATATATGCATAAATGTCTGTGTATTCATACATTATCTCGGAAAGAATTGGTGTTTTCACTCTGGAGGGGGTACTATATTGCTGCCAGATATGAACGGAAAGAAGATGCAGTCTTTGTTGTAGATACTTTTGTACTTTATGATTATTTGTCAAGTGAATACATTTCCTACTTAAAAAGAAAAAGCTAAAAATAAATAAATAAATAAAAGATATCAGTAGCTATACATAGAAGGGGTTAGTATTTATTATTACCAGGACCCAATGCTAGTTTTATTGCCTGTCTAGATTGGGACAGATCTAAGAGTTTTGTAAACTCTTGGAAAGCTTCTTTTATTTGTTGTAAGCACAAAAATATGTTTTTTAAAAATAAGCACTAACACTCTTATGTAATATGTAACCGAATGAGAAATTGCTTTGATGATGTATTAAGCTATACATCATCAGGGCCAGCTGCCACTCTGATGATGTATTAGTGCAATAAATCTCATGATGTGACACATTGAAAAAGTATTACTCAAAAGAGAATGGTCTCCAAGTTAAAAACGGATTCAACATAAAATTCAAAGAGAAAACTATAGAGAAACAATTTATCTGTTGCCAAGAAGTGATATGCAAGCAAAGATGTCCTCTTAGGGCACTTCTGTTTTCAACATTAGAACTTCAGCAAGCTCAGGGGAAATCAGAACAATGTGCCCCTTCCTCCAGCATCCAAAATTGATTCTGAAGATAAACGGTTAAGAGCACACCCAAGCCATCAATAGAGGAGAAAAGAAGGTACAATGAGCACCAGACTTTTAAGGTACAGAGACAAGGGGAAATGCCTGGGCATTGGAGACATTGCAGAAGAAGGTCTATATATAATTTAAGTGAGAATTTATTCTGAAGAGCTTCAAAACTGCAATGGAAATGCAGAACTCAAAACTAGAGAATCAAGTGCATGTTACAGGTCAAGTTCAAAACTAATTTAGGAGTTCTCCCTGGATTAGAAACTGGCATGAATGAGGGAATTTTAGAGGCTGGTTCACAATTTTGTCATCTATTAATTGCATGACTTCAGACATTTCAAATAAGCTTTTGGCATACAAACCAGAAAAAAGAAATGGTATTTAGATGAAAAATGCTCACTTTCATCCATTATAAGGCACTAAGAAAGTTTCTACAAAAACGTTTCTCTTTGGTTGTTTAGTTTATTTGCTCGGTAATCCTTAAGTAAATACAGAATGTGATCTTTTAGATCACTTGGAAGTAATGGGAGCATCTCCCAAATCATTTATTTACCCAGTAAGTAGGTAGGTATTACTGCTTTGTGTGTGTCAGGTACTACGGTCAGCCCCAAGGATACAAAGTGAAAAAAAGCAGATATGGTAAGTCTTTGCCTTTGCTCATATATTGTCCCTCCTTTTTCTACCTTGTCTAACAACATCTTCTTATTTTTTCAATATTTAGCTTATATTTCATGTTTCTCATGTAATCAGCCATAAGCACATCATCCCAAAGTATGATCTTCCTTTTCTGAATTTCAGAATTGGAAATAAAATCCTAATGTAGCTCAACATTTTAATTTTAGAAATGAGAGCCCAGATAGATCACCTGATGCGTGCTCAGGGAACATAGTTATCAAAGTGTACATGTATAAGACTTGCACAAGGTCTTTTAACTTTTATAAGAATGTTTCCACTTTATCACACCAGTGTATTTATACTTCTGTGCCACTCATTTGGTACATATGACTTACACTGTCTTGTTTTGTTCTTTACTTTCTGTGTGTATAATGTATGCTATCCCTTACTAAAGAGAATTTTTTGAGACCACATCTAATTTATCTATGTTATTCTCCCTGCTTCCAACATAGGACCTGGCTATCTTTCTGACATCGGGAAGTGACTCTGCAAATGGTAATTTATTCAACTCTCTTAAATCACCAAGTTCTGAGAGAAGAGCCATGCCAAATGGTGTTCTCCTGGCCCCAATCATGTCACTATTTTTGAATAAATTGTGAGTCTATTCTAACATCATAACTGTAGATAGAAATTCCATCTATACATGGAATTGTGGCAAAAAGCACTTGAAGGAAAGTCAGTGAGTTCCAAGAAAAGAACTAGTAGGTCAACTGTTAAACTTTCCACTCCTGTTCAGATTGTTACCTTTTGATCCAGAAAAGGAAAAGATCTTGAGTAAAACTTTTTAACAAACCTACACAATAAAATGGTCCCTGAAAGCCTTAATGCCAAATCTGAGTGAAATATTTGAGATAAAAGAAAAAAAGTAAGCCAGTTGGCCAGACAGCTCAGTGGCAACAGATAGGAAGCCTTTTCTTGTAAGGATGGTTTCTTTAAGGATTAGAGTGAGGAACTCCTGCAATAAGCTGCAATAAGCTCTGGATAGTGAAATTGAAGACACTGCTACAAATTTCTCAGGATTATTTTAAAGATATAAACTTAACGCAAATATTAATTACTTATACACATAAGAAACAGTCTTTACTCCTCCCTGTTTTTCAGATATCCTTTGAAAATCCAATTATATAAAAACACAGTTTTAATTATAATATTGATTTTACTTCTTTGCTAGGAGTGGAACTAATTCAATTAGTTCTAATTACGTGCATAGAGTAGTTGGACTAATCTTTCAGGATGTTGGCCCACTAATTTCATACCACCTTTCTTCATATCCAAGTCAGAGAGGAAAATTAATCCTCTTAAAGGCCTGAAGTTGTGCAGACTTTTAATAAAGGAAAACAAAAAAAAGAGGATAAAATAGTCTACTAAAAAAATCTGACAATTTGACAGAGGTTTTTCAGATGCAAAATTTTGCAAATCAGATGTTATTTAGCCTGTGCAATTAGCAACCCCAGCAGGATTTAGAGAACTTGTAAGAAGCAAGAGAAAGACTAATGATACGGGAACAAAGAAGAAATAATGTTAAGTGGAAATAACTACATTATGATTTAAAAAATCAAGGTAAGATCAAATGAAGCTGGCATAATAATTTATGTAAAAATGAGCAGGATCAGGGCACTTTGTAGAAATAAGAGGCGGTAGGACGCTATAGAAGCAAATTTTACCAGATGATTAAACAGGCTGGAAAGACATGATTGGAGGCTCTTGCAATAGAGGGGAGACATACGAACTCAGTCTGAGCTCAACTCTGCTGAAACAAAGAGCAGGATGAGATATTTTAGACCATCTGTACTTGTTAATTATCTTTACCCCAATGAAAAGTAAACTTTCTTCTATTAATGTCTTCATTATGAAATAGTTTTACAACCGGAAGCAAGGTGTGCACTAAAGTTAGTCTCCTACCTTCTCACGGAGACTCTTCCTTGGTGATCACATTTCAAAGGAATGGCTCCCAGGTCCTTGAGAAGGACAGTCCTGGATATAAAACTGGACAGAAGCTTTTAAAAAGATTTACATCTCATAGGGGCAGAGAAAGAATTTACAATTACAAGTTTCCTAAAGTTAATATTCTAAGAAAAAGGAGGTCAGGGGCCTAGATTCAGAAAGAAGTTTGTCTAACATTTAGTGAAGCTGAGGGGAGCCATTAAGACCAGCTTGATCAGTACTTTGGAAGGTGAGGTGTCGCCCTGAATACAATAATTGCACTCCAATTAAAACAACAATTAAAAAATAAATGAACCTGAAAATATTATCAGTGAAGTGCTTACTCGTGTGTACTGTTTGTTGGTTTGCATTTACATCTCATTTATAGCTTTAGAAAACATAACCACCTCTGGTAGAAGTGGTTCTGTATTGGAAACCAGGAAATCTGGATACAAGATGCATCTCTGCCACTTAAAATCTATGAGACTTTGAAAAATTATAGTCACTTTCTTTTCCTGATCTTACTACCTCATCTGTGAAATGAAAGACTTTGAAACACTTGGCCTTGGTAATAGTCTCAGGCTTTATATTCTACAAGTCTGTATTTGTGGTCTCTACAGAAATATCTGTAATTATGGTCATCTCATTGAACTGCTATTTTCAACCTAAAATATAATAGTTACCCTCATGTCTTGGGATAAACTTTGAGTGACTGGATCCTCCTTTACAATCAAATGGTGAGCTAAAATAAGAATTAAGTAAAATCCTCTTCCTCCAGCACACACTCCCCACCTCCCCAACAAACTGAAATACAAGCATAAAACAAAATCCCAGGTCCTTTCCCTTCATGCCTCAGTTGATTTCTACAAACCTATTGTCTCTAAAATTCATTGCAATTTAATATCTGCCTGATCTTTTCCTCTGGGTTTTGAAATAGCCTCAGGAGTCTTGATGAATCAAAAAGCTTCCTATAGTATATCAATAGCTATTCAAATCATGACCTGGATGCTACAGTCTTTTGAGTTGTACATAAACTAAAACATATATAACTGATGAGATTTAATCCATTCAGAAGAACCTCTATATATCACTCGCATCTTTAGCAACATCTTTGGTCCTAAAGTCACCAATGTTCCCCACATTTAACATTAGCATGATCATTATATACTTTTACATCTGACACTACTGATAGCCTATTAGGGCACTCAAATACGTGAAAGTATTTAGAGAAAGGCTTGCATTACCTTACATTACCTTCTAGCATAGTCATTCAGAACTCACCTTTCTCTCTATGTTGGTGACAAAGAAACAAGTCATTGTATAAGCGTTAACCCTTTCAGAAATGAAGACAGCTTAATCTAGATTAACAACATGTCTTTAGAAAGTCTGTGAATTTCAATTTTAGAATAAGGGCTGATGTAACTCTGAAGTTTTATCATAAGATAGCTTCCTGCTCTAAGAAAATTAATGTTTATAATTAAAGAAGCAAACACAAACAGCACAGTATTAGGTTTATCAGAAATGCTTATCAGAAAAGCCAATTTATTGTAGAAAACGCAATAAAAATGTCAATGATGATAATGGGCACTGTTCTCAGCACTTTACCTGTATTAACGCATTTAATCCTCATTTTACATAAGGATAAACAAAGGAAGCGGGATTAAGTGATTTTCCAATCACACAACTTTCGAATAGCAAAGGGAATATTCAAAGCTAGAGAGTCCTATGCATTTTAAGCCCTTTCACATTGCCACACTAGTTTTCAGAAAAATCTTAACAATTTTTAATTCCAGTGACAAGGTACTAAATATCTCATTTTACTCTCAGTAACAATGGGGTTATTGCAGCGATACCTCATTTTAGTGTGCTTCACTTTATTGCACTTGCAGATATTGTGTTTTTTTTACATATTAAAGGTTTGTAGCAACCCTACATCAAGCAAGTCTATTGGCACTATTTTTCCAACAGCATGTGTTCACTTCGTGTCTCTGTCTCATTTTGGCTGTTCTTGCAATATTTCAAATTTTTTCACTCTTATTATATCTGTTATGGTGTTCTGTGATCAGTAATCTTTGATGTTACTTTTGTAATTGCTTGGGGGTGCCATGAACTGCATCCATAAAAGATGGTAAACTTATTTGATAAATATTAATAGCTATCTTCTGGCTGCTCCACCAACTGGCTGTTCTCCCATCTCTCTCCCTCTCCTTGGACCTCCCTATTCCTTGAGAAACAATAATATTGGAATTAGGCCAATTAATAACCCTACGATGTCCTCTAAGTGATCAAGTGAAAGGAAGAGTTGCATGTATCTCATTTTAAATAAAAACCTAGAAATAGTAAGTTTATCCAGGAAGGCATGTTGGAAACTGAAACAGGCTGAAAGCTAGACGTTTTGTGCCAAATAGTTAATCAAGTTGGGAATGTAAAGAAAAAGCTCTTGAAGGAAATGAAAAGTACTACTCTAGTGATTGCACAAATGATAAGAAAGAAAAACAGTATTATTGTTGATACGGAGACAGTTTTAATGGTCTGGATAGATCAAACCAGCCACAACATTCCTATAAGCCAAAGTTTAATACAGGGAAGGCCCTCTTTTCAATGCTAAGAAGGCAGAGAGAGGTGCGGAAGCTGCAAAAGAAACGTATGAAGCTAGTAGAAGTTTGTTCATGAGATTTAAGGAAAGAAGCTGTTTCTGTAACATAATATTGCAAGGTTAAACAGCAAGTGCTGATGTAGAATCAAGTAAGCCAGAAGATCTAGCTAAGATAATTGATAAAGATGGCTACCCCAAACAATACCGTTTTTAATGTAGACAAAGCAAGCCATCTTATACTGGAAGAAAATGCCATCTAGGACTTTCATAGCTAGAGAGAGGAAGTCAATGCCTAACTTCAAAGCTTTAAAGGACAGCCTGACTCTCTTGATAGTGATTAATGCAACTGATGACTTTAAATTGAAGTCAATCCTCATTTACCATTTTGAAAATCCTAGGACCCTTAAAAATTATGCTAAATCTATTCTACCCCTTCTCCATAAATGGAACAACAAAGCCTGGATTACAGCACATCTGTTTATGGCATGGTTTACTAACTATTTTAAGCTTGAGACTTACTGCTCAGAAGAAAAAATTTCTTTCAAAATATTACGGCTCATTGATAATATTCCCAAGAACTCTGATGAAGATCTACAAGGAAATTAATGTTGTTTTCATGCCTGATAACATAACATCCGTTCTGCAGCCCACAGATCAAGGAGTCATTTTGAATTGTATTATTTAAGAGTAATTTTGAGACTTATTATTTAAGAAATACATTTTGTAGGCTATAGATGTGATAGATAGTGATTCCTTTAATGGATCTAGGCAAAAAAATTGAAAACCTTCTGGAAAGGATCCACCACTTTAGGTGCCATTAAGAATATTTGTCATTCAATGGGAGGAGGTCAAAATATCAACATTAACAGGCGTTTGGAAGAAGTTGATTACAACCCTCATGGTAACTTTGGGTTCAAAACTTCAGGGAAGGAAGTAATTGCAAATGTAGTAGAAATAGCAAGAGAACTAGAATTAGAAGTAGATCCTGAATGTGTAAATGAATTTCTGCAAACTTAGGATAAAACTTTAATGGATGAGGAGTTGTTTTTTATGGATGTGCAAAGATAGTGGGGTTTTTTGTTAGAAATAATTTTAATTTTTTAAATTTCTTAATGATATATAACAGGTGTACATATTTATCAGGTATATGTGATATTTTGATATAAGTATAAATATATGTTGATCAAATCAGCATAATTGGGATATCAATCACCTAAAACATATATAATTTCTTTGTGTTGGGAACATGGCAAATCTTTTCTTCCAGCTATTTTGAAATATACAATAAATTATAGTTGCCCTACTGTGCTAGAACTTATTCCATCTATCTAACTGTATTTTTGTAGCCATTAACCAACCTCTCTTCCTCTCTCTATCCCTACCCTTCCCAGCCTCTCTTAACCACTATTCTACTCTCTACCTCCATGAGATCAATTTTTTTTAGCCCCCACATGTGAATGAAAACTTGCTATATTTGTCTTTCTCTGTCTGGCTTATTGATACATCATAATTATGCTTATTTATGGGGCACATGTGATATTTTGATACATGCATGTAATGTGTAATAACCAAATCAGGCTAATTAGCATATTCATGACCTCAAACATTTATCATTTTTTTGTGTGTGTTGGAAACATCGTTTCTTGAGATGGAACCCAATCTTGGTGAAGATACTGTGAATATTGTTGAAATAACAACAAAGAATTTAGAATATTATATAAACTTAGCTGATAAAGTTGAGGTAGGAGTTGAGAGGACTGACTCCAATTTTGAAAGATCTACTGTGGTTAAAATCCTATCAAATAACTTCATGCTATACAGAGAAATCTTTCATGAAAGCAAGAGTCAATTGCTGTGGCAAATTTCATCATTGTTTTATGTTAAGAAGTTGCCACAGCCACCCCAAACTTCAGCAACCACCACCCTGATCAGTCAGCAGCTATTAACGTTGAGGCAAGACCAGCAAAAAGATTGTGACTTGATGAAGACTCAGATGATCATTAGCATATTTTAGCAATAAAGTATTTTCAAATTAAGGTGTATATACATTGGTTTCTTTAGACATTATGCTATTATACACAATAGACTACAGTATAGTGTAAACATAATTTTTATATGCATTGGTAAAACAAAAAATTCACATGACTCTCTTTATTGCAGTGGTCTAGAACCAAACCTACTATATCTCTGAGGCATACCATTGCTTAATTAAATATTTTGTCTATTTAATTAGCAAAAAGCAGTATTTAATCATTGTTTAAATATGCATTTATTCAATATTGAGTTCGAACACTAAAAACAATTATCCATTTAATTTTTTCATTTTTAATTTGTTTGTATCCTGGACCCATCTTTTTGCTATTGAAGTTATGTAACATATTATTATATCTAATGTATGTAACATATATCTATGTATTTATATATATATGTCAAGTATATATGTCATGGTTTTTATTTATTTTCTTGACCAGTTTATCTAGTCCTGTTCCATTTCCTTCCATACCAGTAAAACGTTGAAAAGGTAAATGTTTTGATTTAATTTTTTTTTTTTTTTTTAAACAGGGCCTCATTCTTTTGCCTGAGCTAGAGTGCAGAAGCATCATCATAGTTCACTGTAACCTCAAACTCCTGGGCTTAAGCAATGTTTCTGCCTCAGCCTTCTGAGTAGCTGGGACTACAGGTGCAAGCCCAGCTAATTTTTCTATTATTGTGTAGAGTCAGGGTCTCACTGTGTTGCTCAGGCTGGTCTCAAACTCCTGGTCTCAAGCAATTTGCCTGCCATGGCCTTCCAAAGTGCTAGGACTGATTTAACTTAAAATCAATAATTAAAAATTCCTATTAGTATTTTTTTTTTCAGAATATATTTGGCTGTTACAAAATATTTGTAATTTAAGCTAACCATTGGAATTATAATCAGATTCAACACAAACAAAAAGGAAAAGAAATTCCACTGGTTAAAGTTGAATTCAACTTATAAATTAATATGTGGAAAATTAACGTGACATAATTCCATCATAAAACCAAACATGGCGGTTATTTTCATTTAGTCATCTTCTTCATATTGGTTCTCTGTATTTCTCGTAAAAATTTATTCATAGGAATTAAATAATCTGGCTACGATGGACATATATAACAACTATTTATATTTTATTTTTTACTTTGCTAACAACACTCTATTAAACTCTGTATTTTAAAAAATAGTATTTCTATTGAGTCTGTTGCGTTGTTCTCACCATAAAATTATTTCCTCTGTTAATAATGATAGGTTTGTCTTTGCTTCCAGTAAGTACACATTATTTTTCCTTATTTATTGTACTGAATCTTCCAGGTTGATGTTCAATTTTTATCATATTCTTGATTTTATGAAAATTTGTCTAGAGTATCACTTTTACACATTATGTCACAGTTTGTTTTGAGACATATTACAAATTTACTATCATTTTTCTTATTTATTATCTTATGTTATAGGTTTGTATCTGAGGTCTTCCTGACTCTTTACATACTCTGAGGAGGTATTTTCCTGTATGGTCTGCAATGGCCTAGGCTTCTTCCTTTACCAGAATAAGTAATTCCAAAATGCTAATCCCTGAGACATTACTGTGAGGAAACTTCTAGGCTCAATCTTCCCTATTGCCAATTTAGCAACTATATAAACATTTCTGCCCTTTATAGTATCGAGTTGCCTATAAAGGTACTCAGAGAGTGAATATAAAAAAAGAAGTAATAGACATGAATTGAGAAAGAGAGTGAGGGACACGGGAAATAGTCCTTTTGGCCTTAGAAAGGTGCTGCCTTTTAGTAAAGGAAATAACTTCTGATGTGAGGATCCAAGGTTGTGACTGAATTGCAATTTTCTACCTTCCTTCCCTATTTTCCTCAATAGTTCATTGTTATTTTGAAGAGTGGAAATTCTTACTCAGGTTTGGAAAACTATTGATCACTGAAATATTGCTTCTTTCCTGTGTTTCCCTGAACAATTCAGTGAGAAATACTGGGGTGCAGGGCACTCACTACCAGCTTTCTGTTGAAACCAAAAAACTCAGCAAGAACACAATACTTGTTACAAATATTTGTTTCTTGACATCGGAGGATTCTCTCTTGAAGATAAATTAATGTCTTTTTTTTTTCACGTTTCTTTCATCCTCTAGTCTACAATCCCATGTGTTTTCAGTTTCACACCAAATAGGTACAATTCTTCCTCAGCAGGGCTTCTCCAAGATTATCATCAGTGCTATTGTAGTTAAGTCTGTGAGATTAGACTTTCTTACCGTCATTTTTCAAAGTGCTGCTGACTGTGCTGTCTAAGGAATGGTAACTCGCAAATTACTTCTATGTCTGAAGATGAAAAAAAATGGTAAGTCAATTTCTTGAATTAATTAAGAGATAACATTGATATAGGAATAGGCTAGTGCCACAAATAATTATCACTTGAAATTACATAGTCACAAAGGCCAATTAAGGAACCAAATATAGCTAATGAGAAAATTTAATTGATAATGCTTCAAGCTGCTAGCTTGCTCCTGCATTTTTTCTATAGTTAAGTAACAACAATAACAGCAGCAGCAGCAACAACAACAACAAAACAACAAAAAACAATCAAAGTTGGTTGATTTCATATTAACAGGCTCCTCTGGATCTCAGTTGATGTTTATGTTGTTTTTAGCTATATGAATTCTCTTCTTTTTCCACCACATCTATACGTATTTAGTTTGTTAATTGTTTTTCCCAGTTGAGTGTAGTTTCTTCCACTTTTTAAGAATTTTAAATTTCAAAATAGAAGAGAAATATCTATACTTTAAACCTCCTAGTTAAAAAAAATAAATTCAAATTTACCATGAAGTTCTTGTCTCTCACATTTTCTTTTTGGTAGTATAATAGACTGTATACTCTGTATATACCCTATATACTCTGATGGATCTTCCTGTAGAAAACATCTAAAAATTCTGATTAAAATATAAAAATTATGTTTTGAAGATTAATTGCAAAGCAAGTAACATAGTAAGGAATCTTTAGAGCTGAAAACAAAATGAAACCAGAAACCAAAAGAGATAAGAGCATTACCAAAGCTAACTTTCATATTCAGGGATATAACTGAGTTTGGTTTTCAGAGTTCCATGGAGCACTGATAAGAAAAAACCTAGAGTGTATCCAATATGGGGTACATGATAGGAAACATAGGCATAACATATCACTGAGGGAGCTAGAAATAATTTTACTCTTTCCATGCCTGGAGATAGAAAAGGGAGAAAAAATAATGGCCCGGTGCAGTGGCTCAGTCCTCTAATCCTAGAACTCTGGGAGGCAGAGGTGGGAGGATCGCTTGAGGTGAGGAGTTCGAAACCAGCGTGAGCAAGAGCGAGACCCCTTCTCTACTAAAAATCAAAAAAATTAGCTGGGCAACTACAAATAGAACCAAAAAAATATTAACTGGGCATTGTGTAATCCCAGGTACTCAGGAGGCTGAGACAGGAAGATCATTTGAACCCAGGAGGAGTTTAAGGTTGCTGTGAGCTAGGCTGACACCAGGGCACTCTAGCCGTGGCAACAGAGTGAGACTCTGTCTCAAAAAAAAAAAAGAAAAGAAAAGAAAAGGGAGAAAAAACAAGGAGTAGGAGGAGGAGGAGGGGGATAGGAAATGCACACCTCAAAGAATCTATGTTTAAAATTCAGACTCACAATCTAGTCCTTTTAAGGGTTTGCAGACTGAATTTACACTTGTTACTTACACTGAAATAATTTCAAATAAAAATTTTATTTTAAAGAAGTACTGGACTGATAGCATACCTCGGCATGTGACAGAAGAAAATACAAATCCTCTTTGGGAAAATTCACATTCAACTCTTACCTCAAAAAATCAGTTCAAAGGGCCAAAATTGCAAATGCAGAAGGAAACAAGGCATCATGAGTCAAACAGACAAAACAATTGAAAACCATATCAGGCCAAAAAAGACTTCAGGTATTAGAGATATCAGATTCAGAATATTTAAAAATAATATTTTATTGTATTAAAAAATAGAAATGGAAAGCAAAAGTAGGATATTGAAGAAAGAGTCCATAAAAATGTTCATCCAGATTTGAAAGATATTATATACTACTTCAGATATGATAAATGTTATAAATAAAACTATAAACACACCGTAACATTGAACAACATATCATAAAGAATCTACACAAGATAAGCAATAATCTAGAAGATAGATCTGAAAAATATCAAGAATATAGCACAGAAGGAAAAAATATATAAAATATGAAAGACATACTACCTAAAAAGTCAGGGCTGTCAGGTAACTTTTAAAAATCAGAACATAAAATAATATCTTTAAAATGCAGATGGAAAATACCTGTCAACCCAGAATGCCCCACAAAGCAAAAATACCCATCAAAATTATTTTTCAATCAAAAGTTGAGAGTTTTTCCTCATGGGAGGAATTTCTAAAGAATTTAATTTCATTAAAAGGAAATGAAGCCGGGCGCGGTGGCTCACGCCTGTAATCCCAGCTTTCTGGGAGGCCGAGGTGGGCGGATTGTTTGAGCTCAGGAGTTCGAAATCAGCCTGAGCAAGAGCAAGACCCCGTCTCTACCAAAAATAGAAAGAAATTAATTGGACAGCTAAAAATATACAGAAAAATTAGCCGGGCATGGTGGCGCACACCTGTAGTCCCAGCTACTCAGGAGGCTGAGGCAGGAGGATCGCTTGAGCCCAGGAGTCTGAGGTTGCTGTGAGGTAGGATGACGCCACGGCACTCTAGCCCAGGCAAGAGAGTGAGACTCTGTCTCAAAAAAAGAAAAAGGAAATGAAACATAGACTGGAGTTCTAAGATGCAAAATTGATAAATAAGATCGTGAAATTTTACAT
>CAUYSK010086978.1:0-13577 GCA_963575035.1 Avahi laniger | reverse complement strand
TTTTGAGGCAGAGTCTCACTCTGTTGCCCGGGCTAGAGTGCCGTGGCGTCAGCCTAGCTCACAGCAACCTCAAACTCCTGGGCTCAAGTGATCCTCCTGCCTCAGCCTCCCAAGTAGCTGGGACTACAGGCATGTGCCACCGTGCCCAGCTAATGTTTTCTATATATTTTTAGTTGTCCAGCTAATTTCTTTCTATTTTTTTAGTAGAGACAGGGTCTTGCTCTTGCTCAGGCTGGTCTCGAACTCCTGAGCTCAAACGATCCTCCCGCCTCGGCCTCCCAGAGTGCTAGAATTACAGGTGTGAGCCACCGCGCCAGGCTTCTCTGCATTTATAAATACACACAGGGATTTGTGTATAAATGAACCCATACTACACATATGGATCTGCAATTAGCTGTTTTCACTTCATTTCTTGGAGACTATTTCATGTCGGTCCATATTATTCTTTTTAATTGTTATATAGTATTTCATGACCCTGATACTCCTTAATCATTTAACCATTCCCTTCTATTGGACATACAGGTTGCTTCCAAATTTTTGTCATAAAACAATGACACTGTGGACATCCTGGATATATGCCTGTCTGCTCATGTAGGTTTGAGGAAATGAGACGTACAAGGAGAAGTTCTGGGCCAAAGGCTACGACCGCGTTTAAACGTGCACAGATATGGCCAAATTTTCTCCAAAGGGGCTGTCTCAATTTAAATCCTCGTCGGCAGCATGTGAGAGTGCCTGTTTCTTTCTACCTACTCCAACACCTTTCTTTCATTTTTGCCAGCGTGACCGGTGAAAAAGTAGCATCCTGTTGTTGCTCTGATTTGCATTTCTCTGCTTATAAGTAAGTAGGTTCGAGCATCTTCTCCTACCCTGTTGGCTACTCGTGTCGGGGAGGCATTCCCACCCTCGTGGCTATTAAATAGCCCACTATGAGATTTCATCTCAGATTGTTATAGTTTTTGTAATGTTTAGATTTTTAATCCATCCGTTATTTATTTTTGTCTAGGGTGTGAGATTGGGTTCTAATTTTATGCTAGCATTGCTTACAAATTTTTTTAAAAGAAGCTTTTTAAAAATAAAGGCCCTACATGTACACACACACACACACACACACACACACACACACACACACGCCCCAGCTGTGTGTGTGAAACAAACAACCAACGTAGTCAGTACCTGGAGAGCAAAGTACAGGGGTGTCCCTGGGTGGAGTGCTCAGGTCCAAAGGCCAGGGACCCCCTAGTCTGTGCTGTGCCCACGAGATCCCTGCAGGCTGGGGCAGTAGCCTCCAAAGCAGGTGTCAGCTGGAAAAGGGGGACTCTGGCCATCTTTCTAGCCCAGGCTTCCACCTTCTACCCTGCAGGTGGGACTCAGGCAGAAGGGAGCTCCAGCTGTTCGCTCTGCCCCCGGCACGCTGCCAGCCAGGGGGACCCCACAGCTAGATTTGGGCTTGGCAGAGGAACCTGCCCACCGATCCAGCATTCCAGGCCACAGACTGAGAGAGAAGGTAAACCCAGACACCAGGAATGCAATCCGCCCCTGCAAAATGCTGCTGCAAGCAGCCCAGATCCCCATCATAAAAGCTTAACATAATTACGCAGGAACGAGCAACTTCCGGTCTGAGTCAAGATGAAGAAGGCAGCTAATAAGGCCAGGCCCCTGCTGGGGCAGGAGAGAGGCAGCAGTCCAATCAGGGACCGATTGGCCTTCCAGACCCTCCATCCCCTACCTAGCCCACCCAAAGCCTGCAGGGGGCCCAGAGTCAATTTCCAAAACAAAGATCCTGCCCACACCAGAGCTGAGGGGCTTTGGACAGCCTGAGCAGCACCCACGCAGTGTGACTTGTCACCCACCATTTAGGGGACCTTCTATGGGCCCTCACTTTGTCTTTTAGAAGCCTCCAGGCTGGTGAGCATGTGCACAGAGAGTGAGGGAAGACAGCCTTGGGAGGTCCAAGAAAGTTCTGGAGTTTCCTGGGGGAGAGGGGGTGAGAAAGATGTGTCTAGCAGGAGGTGCCATAGGTGCATAGGCGTGTCAGAGAAGCCGAAGTAACTGAAGTGCCGCGTGGACAGGAGTGCGCCGTGGGGCTGGGGAGGGAACCGGGGGCGGAGCAGGTTGCACGGGTGTGCGTTGACATGCCAGCTGCAGAGGGAGGGACCAGAACTGGGACAGAAATTGCCTCTCTTGTGACCATCTCCTCCTCAGCTCGCCCTCCCCACCCTACCCTCCTCTCCCAAAAACCACCCCATCCCCCCGAGATAGGCCAGTGTTAAGCTCTCGCATAAGTGTCCATAGCCTGGGGACAGTTCTTCTCCAAAACCTGCCTGAAGACACTCAAGGTTTCATCTCTGCATGCCAGTCCCTTTGCTCAGCTCAGGTGACATCTCGGGGAACCAAACAGCCTTGGTCTCCGCTCTCGTGGAGATTCCATTACGTGGGGAAGACGGAAACTAAGCAAGCGAACAAAACAAAAACACCCATAGTCGAAAGCTATGGGAAGTAGGATGGAGGAGTGTTTGTGGAAGCTGTGAATGAATATAATAGCGACCTGTTTCAGATTGGGGGCTGCCGCGACATTTAAGCCAAGAGCTGGAGCTAACCAGGGGAAGAAAACAAAACAGCATATGCAAAGGAGCTGAGAAAGAAGAGTTTGGAGCTTTCAAGGAACTAACACAAAAGGCCAGTGTGACAGGTGCCCAGACAATAAGGGGCAGAGGGCATCTTCCAAAACGTGCTCTTCTGCAATGTGACTTTGGCACTCCTCCCATGGAGACGTGGAGTGTATGTCCCCTTCCCTGGAATCCGAGTAGGTTTCTGACTGGCTTGTAACCAACAGAACAAGGCAGAAGTGACACCGCGTGACTAGGTCAGAGGCTAGATTAGAAAAGACAGTCAGCCTGGACCTCGTTCACTGGAACACTGATGCTTGGGTCCCTGGGCTGCCACATAAGAAATATGACTCTCCTGAAGCTGCCACGCTGTGAGGACGCCCAAGACACGCGGAGAGCCCCGTGTGGGTGCTCCCCCATCAGCAGTCCCAGTCTCCGAGTCATCCCATCTCAGGTGCCTGTCGCCTGAGTACACACGCCTTCAGATGGCCCCAGCCCCCAGCCTTTAAGGCTTCCAGCTGAGACCCTGGACATCACGGAGCAGAGACAAGCCGTCCTTGTTGTGTCCTGTGCAAATTCCTGCCCCAGAGGATCTGTGAGCGTAATTAAATGGTGGTCGTTTCATGCCTCTCAGTTTGGGGTGGTTTGCTACGCAGAGCTGAAACTGAAGCAAGAATGGAGATGTGATTGAAGAGGGGGGAAGGACACAGAGCACCTAGATTTATGAGCCATGTGAAGGGTTGGGAATGTTGTACACGTGCACTCGGGCGTCACTGAAGGGCCGGGAGCAGGAGAGTGGATGATGGGATTTGCCTTTGTTTATTGGTTTTGCAATGTCTCTCTGGCTGCACTGCGGAGAATACATTGCAGGGGTGAATGGGGGAGACCAGATAGCTGGATGTTGCAGTGGTCCCCATGAGAAAGGAGAATTAGACGGGGGAGGGGCAGTGGCCACGGGGACAAGTGGATGGACCCAGGAGATGTGCAGGAGGTAAGATGCTCACGGCTTGGAGTTCAGTTGGATGTGGGGTGTGAGATATCGGGGGTAGTCCCCAGGTTTCTGCAAGGAGCCGTCGGAGGGCTGGAGAAGCCATCGACTAAGATGAGAAATGCTGGAGGAGAAGCAGGTTGGGGCTGGGGTGGGGAGATCAGGCATTCCGCTTCAGACACATGAGGTTCGTGGTGCCAGTAAACTGCCACATGGGATGTCAGCAGGCACGTGGGCTGTGACATCTGGAATTCTGGGAAGAGGTCTGGTCTCCAGTTATCGGTTCATGGACAGTATTTAAAAAGCCATGGGGGGGACGGGTGCGGTGGCTCACACCTATAATCCTAGCACTCTGGGAGGCCGAGGCGGGAGGATTGCTCGAGGTCAGGACAGCCTGAGCAAGAGCGAGACCCGTCTCTACTAAAAATAGAAAAACTTAGCCAGGCAATTAAAAATAGACACACACAAAAAATTAGCCGGGTGTGGTGGTGGCATGAGCCTATAGCCCCAGCTACTCAGGAGGCTGAGGCAGGAGGATCGCTTGAGCCCAGGAGTTCGAGGTTGCTGTGAGCTAGGCTGACACTACAGCACTTTAGCCTGGGCAAAAGAGTGAGACTCTGTCTCAAAAGAAAAAAAAAAAAAGCCACGGCCGGGGGTGTGGAGTGGGAAATGAGATCGTGCAGGGAGGGAGGCCGAGGGAAGAGCAGAAGGCCCAAGGACTAAGCCCCAAGATCGGCCAACTCATAGTGGCCAGGCCGAGGAGGAGGTCTAGGGAAATAGACCTAGAGAGAGTCCAGAGGGCCCTGAGGAAAAGTCAGACACAGTGGTGTCCTAGAAGCCAAGCCAAGAGACAATTTCAAAACGGAGAGAGTGGTCACAGGCATCCTCCTGACACTTCGTGCGTGGGACCTTTCACAGAAACACAGAGTATTATTACGGAATAATCTTTGCCATGAGGTTATTCCGGATCAGAGAAGGAGCTGCTCTAGATTCAAAGTCAATGACAAGAAAAGGAGGCTATTTCCCATGCAGGGCCCCGTGAGACACTTTCTTGGGGACTAGGAGCCCACCTTCAAGAAGCTTGTGGTCCAACTGAATGAACAAGTCACAAAACAGAGCCATGCAATAAATATAATAATAATCATCACCCTGGTCAGCCCCCAAGATCTGTTCTCCCCTCTTCCTCAGTAATCAAACCCCCAAATTTTACCTGCCTACACGACTGCCTAGAACAAAGACTACATTTCCCAGCCTCCCATGCAGGTAGGTATGGTCACGTGTGGAAATTCTGGCCAGTGGGGTGTGCAAGGAGGGAGTGTGTACAATGAGCTGGGAAATGAAAAGCACACAAAAGAGCCCAAATCTTGGCTCAGCCACTTCCTAGCTGTGTGACCTGCACATGTTACTTAGCCTCTCTCTGCCTTCCTTTCCTGATTCGTAAAGTGGGGCTCATAACAGTAGCTACTTCATAGGGTTATATGAAAATTAAATGCGCTTGGAACAGTGATTGGCACACGGTAAATGAGGCACGAGGGTTTGTTGCTGTTATTATTATCATCACTAATCCCAAAGAGGAGCAGCAGCTCCTTCTCCTTCCCTCCCCCGCTTCTTACTGGCAAAAATGCAGTCTGATGGCTGGGGCTGGAGCAGGTATTTTGGTCCATGAAGTGACCTTGGGAACTGAGGCTCCCCAGGGCAGGCTGGGGCTAGCCAGGAACCTCTTGGGGAAGCAGAACAGATAAGAGCATGTCCTAAGATCAGTAGGCCAAGAGGAGCAGAGAGACAACTAGGTCACATTAGCTGACACAGCCCCAGCTCAGAGTCCCAGCTGCTCAGAAAGGGAGGCAGTGTCTGCCCGGGAGTAATGGCAGAAGAGAAAGGGGGAGCCGGGCAGTTCAGCCCATGGAGGTTCTTAATTCAATGTCAGGAGAGGAGTGTGGACTTGAGCAGGCAGTGGGAGCCACTGAAGGATTGTGAGCAGAGGAGTGGCAGGATAAAAGCAGGCCCCAGGAGGGTGGCTGATGGCAGTGAGCCGATGAGTCAGAGGAGGGGCAGACAATGCACAGGGCGGCAGTCAGGGGCCACCCCACAAATCCAGGAAGGAGATGAAAGGCTTCTCTGTGGAGGAAGAGTCACCAGATCTCAGCAACTTTTCTCTTATGCCACCATATGCATGTTTGCAAATCACAACTTATTATTTCCAAGCTCCCCCCCGACATCTGGGGCTGCTCCAGTTTCCTCCTGCGTCTCGAAAAGTCAGCAAGGTTTCCAACCCAAGGTTCCTGGCCCCGCAGCCTGGAATAGACAAGGAACCTGATGCCTGTGGCCACATTGGCCTGCCGAGCCAGCATTTGGCAGAATTGGCACGTGGGCCTCCCGATGTTGGGAGCAAAGGTGCCCACGGAAAATGCCACCACCTGGGCTGTGGATGGGGGTGAAACTGGATCTGTGAGCTGCTGGCTTTGCATCCTCTGTAGAGCCTCAACTTCAGCCCCCTCAGTGGTGGGGAATGGAATAAAACCAAACATCAACAGAAAGGATTACTGCTACACACAGCACGATCCACACTCAAAGAAATGATGTTGGGTGAGAGAAGCCAGACACAGAAGCAGACAGTGCTGGGTGTTTCCATTTTATAGTTTCAAAGCCGGCAGTCAATCTATGGGGACAGAGGTCAGAATACTGGCTGCCTCTGTGGATGGGGGTACTAACTGGGAAGGGCACTAGGGAACTTTCTGGAATGATGGGGAAGTTCTCTATCTTGATCTCGACAATGGTGACAGAGGTGTAGACCTATGTAAGAATTCATCAAGTTATTGCACACCTAGTGCACTGAATGCTCTTTGCCCTATTGACTTTATACCTCAAGGAAGAAGAAAAAATACAAAAAAGGGACCCACTCAGAGAAGAAGGGGGTGTTGGCACCCAAAACGAGCCTTTTCTTTTCTTTTTTTATCAAAGCCCTTATGCAGAAGCTGCAGCCACTTTGCCAAGCTCCGCCAGGCCTCTCTCCTGCGGTCCCTCTGTTAGTGTAGCTGAAATGCAACTAGAGGAAAACAATGTCTGTGGCCCAGATGCCACCGAGAAAGTGACCAGGAAGAACAGAGGGCGGAGATCGGGCATGACCTGCTGGGAGTTGTCGCGAGTTGCAGGGGAGAAGAGAAAACAGACACGGGCCAGAGCTGTGCCAGCCAAACACTCCCACACCCACAGCCGCTTCTCTGCCAGAGCCCAGGGCAAACCGTCCTGGAGCCGAGGAGCCCAAGGCCTCGCAGGGGAAGCTGAGGCGGAAGCCACACCGCCACTGACCCTCCAGCCACTCTGCTGAGGCAGCGACACAGGACGCGTTTAAACATAAATAAACGGGAGCAGCGAAAGGAAGGAGCCACTGCAAAGGCAGAGGGAAAGGCAAGCAGGACCACCGGCTGGAAGTCAAACACGTCTCTCACTGTCATCTCAAGTGCTCCTGGCTCCTGTCTGTCCAGAGATGCTTCTGGAGCCTGGGCGTGTGGGAGAATGCAAGTACGCCGCCAAGTGCCAAACTGAGGCAACCCCAAATGGCCCGAGGGCTCCAACCCCATTCATCCCAGCAACTTCTGTTTCAAAATGGCTGCCGCGATTCATGGAGTCTCAGACCCCTGCTGTTCCTGCCCTGCTTGTCTTAACCCCACCGCCCAGTCCTCATCCAATCCTCACATATCCAATACGGGGAATATTTAACTCGCAGATTGCTAAGGCTGGACCTAGCAATTTCAGTCTTTCCTATTATTATAGAGATCTCCAGATCTGTCAGCTCCAGAAAATCAAAATTCCATATATTGATGTCCTGGAAGGGCCCGCCCACCCAAAGCAGATCCTGAAACAAGGATTTAGATACAGGTAGTTTATTTGGGAGGTGACCCCAGGAGTCACAAGTGAGAGAGTAGGAAAGGAGACAGGACAGGGAGGAAAGCCAGTGAGGGGTGCTCTATTGAGCAGGTTTCCACTGTGGGTGACTGGCTCAGTCCTGCTATGGATCCTTAGAGAGATTGTTCAGAGCACGCCACTAGATTGTCCCCACAAGGGGCAAGGCAGTCGGTGTATGTATCCACTCACTTCCATCCCTCATGGGAACAGGGTCCCTCCTGAGGTATTAATTCCCTTGCAGTTTTGAACTGCCTCCCCCAGCCCATCTCCACCATTCTCTGGTCCTGAAGCCAGAGAATGCCTCAGGCAGAGAGGTGCAGGAAGCCACTGGCCTGTAAGGAAACAGTCTGTCATGACCTCCAGCATGAGCCAGCAGGGAACTGTCGGCACCTGCTACATTTAGTCACCATATAGAGGAGCTACGCTCCACTGCTCCAAGATGCTAAAAGCATCTCCCAAGTTTGCCCACTGCATTACAAACAACACGAACTCAAGTCAAACTAGTTGAGACCAAAAAAAAAAGGGTAGGGAATGATTTACTGACTCTCATAACTGGGAAGTCAAGGGAGAGGAATGGCTTCAGGTAGAGTGGGATCCACGGCCTCAAGTGGATCCAGAGCTCTCCCTTCCTCCATGGCTTGACTCGACTAGAGTCAACTCGACTCTGTAGACAGGCAGGCCTGTCAACCCAGGTAGCACCAGATTCACAGCCTCCAAAGTTAGCAACCCCAGCAGAAAGAAAGAGCCTCCCTCCCCATTGGCTCTAGCAGAGATGCCCTGAAGAAGATTTTGATTGGCCTGGCTAGAATCACATGCCCATCCCTTAGCCAATCATCATGGTCAGGGAAATAGGACACTCTGATTGACCACACCAGCTTCCAACATCCTCATAAGCCAGGAAGAAAGAAAAAGCATCCATGAAGTCTTAAAACCTTTCAAATGACATTTTAAAGGACAGCGAGAGGGTTATCTATTGCTACGTAATAAATTACCTCAAACTTCTGCAGCTTAAAACCACACGCTTTTCTGTGGGTCAGGAATTCAGGAGTAGCGAGGCTCAGTGGTTCTGACGCAGGGTCTCTCGCGAGGTTTCAGTCAAGGTGTCTGCTGGAGCTGCAGCTATCTGAAGGCTGGACTGGGGCTGCAGGGTCCCCTTCCAAGATGGCTCCCTCACGTGGCTGTCGGCAGGAGGCCTCGGTCCTCACCATGTGGGGCTAGCCACAGGTCCCTTGAGTGCCCTCAGTACATGGCAGCCGGCTTTCCTCCAGAGGGGAATAGTATGAAAGAAAACGTGGACGTGTCTTTGAAAGCACCACAGCGTCTGAGCCAGGGCAGAGTTCTCCACCAGTGTGTCCTTCCCTCCTCGCACCTGTCCAGCTGAGCTTCCAAACACCCCTCTCACCTTGCATGGGTCGCATTATCCAGGAGAACAGGTTTTAGAAGCAGAACATGGCTTGTCTCAGAAGTGGCCACATAGGTCACGCAGAAGGAATGGGAAGAGCAGAGTGGCTGTAGGATGTGGGTGGGGGCCCGGGGTTGGGGAGGCTGAGGCATTGTTACTACTGTGCCTTGGATGTCCAAAAGTCCCAGGGCACGCTGTGACTGCATTTTCTGCACTGCACACGCAGGCATCCTCCACGCTTTCAGCTCCCACGGTTGTGTTCTCACAAGTCTAAACCTATTAAACAGTCTGGTGGGCCCTGCCAGGGGCTGGGCTGAGACTGAATGGTTTCTATGCCAGGGGAAGCCCCCACAGGGATGTCAGATCAAAGTGGAGGTGCACAGTCCAGGGGATACCCATGCCATCCTCTCTTCCTGCACTTTTGGAAAAGAGATGGCCATGGGCATACCAGCACCCAGTCAAGCCAACGTGGCCAGTTCTCACTGCACCCACGGCACACAGCGCATGCCCATCTGAGCAAAGAGAGGGGCTACACAGGTCAACTTATTGCCACATCTCCCACAATTTCGCCAAAATAATCATTAGCTCTCATGGAGCCATTTGTGGGGGCCAGGCACTCCAGTGCATCTTCTCATTTTATCCTCACAAACACGCTGTAAGGAAGGAGCTGGTATCAGCCCCATTTTACAGGGGAATAAACTGAAGCTCAGAAAAGTGGAGTCACTCGTCCCCAATCACACAGTAAGCAGCAGAACCAGGCCTGCAACCCCAGCCGTGTTCCTTGCACCAAACCACTTCTATATTAGACTGCATTTGGCATATTATTTAGGGGAGGGTTTCTTAAACTTTGTCACCAAAGGGCACTAACAGCCTCCTGAAGGTGTCAAGTTACAGCTCAAAGTGGCACCTCAGCAAACATTGCCATTTCTCGGGCTTTCCATGCCTGACAGCACCGTTAGTGCCCATCTGCATTCTATCCCATCAGAAGGCGCTGCACTTGTTTCCACAGAAAAGCAGATAAACACTTCAAATCAAATACAGCGGATCCTCCAGGAAGCACTGCCGCGTTTACCCTGTGGTTTCCCGTGCCCTAGCAGCCCCGCAAAGACCGGGGAATACAGGGGCCCAGGTCTAAAATCACAGAAAAGAGCCCCCACGGGTGACTGCTACTGCCCACGGGGCCTGAGTTCTGTCCATTGCCACCAAGCGTCCTTCTCTTTTGTCACCCCCAATCCTGCCCCAGCAGCTCTAAACTGAGGCAGGAAGAGGGAGGTGAGGGTTGGGGTGCGCGGACTACTTCTCCGCCTTTCTGATTCACCCACAGCCCCTTCCTCCTCCCCCCCCCCCCCGCAACCCCACATCAGCCCAAAACAGAACTCGGCACGTTCTGGAACTGAGTGGTTGCAGCTGCTACAGACACCTGAGAGGAAGGGGTTAAAAACATCTTTCATCTCGCAGCGGTGCCTTTATATAGTCCATGTGTGACTCTGAATGGTTATGGCTTTATATATAGCGTGCTCTGTGTGCAGGGAGAAAACACCGTAGTTAAGGGAACAAAGGCGGTTCTAGTCTAATGACCTGCTCCTATTTGTGGGGACCGCATCTCCAAAGGGCGGCCTTCAGGTGACATCTGCCATGTCGAGTGTGTGCCTGAAGAATTACACCAATAAACATTGGAAATGCAAATACAAGAGAGGTAAGAACACGCACAAATTAAACTAAGGCCACTCATCCTGTTTATTGTTTCTGGAAAAAAGAGAAATCACACATTTCCCTTTGAATGTTGTCACACATAGCCAAACCTTAAAATGTCAACTTCTGCAAGGTGTTTGACCTAAAAATAGTATAATTTCCATGTCATTTGAAAAGCTGTTTAAAATGACAGACTGAAGCCTGATTTTTCAAACATACATCTAGGATGACAAACCGAAGTTGCATTATTTACGGACAGAGTCTTTGAAAGAAGCAACAAGGCCTTCATTTTACTAAAATGCGCCTATTGCTGTGGGTTCTCATAAGTGAAATCTGTTTGGAATTTTTTTGCCGACAAGTCTCCTCTTTGTCCCTCAATGATTAAGAGAAATAGGAAGAGAGAGAGAGATAGAGAGAGAGGGAGAGAGGGAGAGAGGGAGAGAGGGGAAGGAAGGAAGGGAGGGAGGGAGGAAGGAAGGAAGGAAGGAAGGAAGGAAGGAAGGAAGGAAGGAAGGAAGGAAGGAAGGAAGGAAGGAAGGAAGGAAGAGCTTGGGGGAGGTGGAGAGAACTATTAGTGTTGTGCTGGGGATCCACACACTTTTGCATTGTTGGTGACAACCAGCCTCCTCTCACTCTGGGGCACTAAAGGTTTCAGACCTGAACTCTCAAAAAGAGCAAAGACAGAAGTTCCAACCAGGCGGACCTCGCAGGACCAGAGGATGTCACGTGCACCCTGGCAGGCAGGCAGGCAGGCAGGCCGCCAGAAGCTCGCGGTTTGTTTAGACAGCACAGGTCACTCCTGTCCACACCCCAAGCTGACGCAGCTCTATAAACACGGAGCACGGAGTGCGGTCTGTGAAGTGGTCCCGTCAGAGATCTGTGCTGCAGAAGAACCAGGGCACTGTGGACAGGTTCCAGCGTCAGCTCAGAGGGAGCCACCTTGCTCCACCCACTGGAGGGACCCCCAGCTTGAGGCAAAGTGTGCCAGGCAGGGGCCGGCCGCCGATGGGGTTCCTCTTAGCAGCCCCCACCAAGCCCTGGGAGCACGAGACTGGGAAGCAGGAGACAGAGGTTCCAATCTTACCACTGTTGATAACCGGCTGTGTGATTTGGAGCAGGTCATTTAACCTTTCTGAACCTTCATTTTCCAAATACAGGGCTTGGACTACTAGCTCCAAGTCTTATCATGCTGGTGGCTCCTCAGTGCACATTTGTTAAATGTATGAATGAACAAATGAATGAACTGGAATAGGGGCCCCAAGCCGGAGCCACCCCTGCCTTGCACCCAGCTCCACACCTGCATCCCTTCTCACCCGCTGCAACTTCCTGCCGGCCTCTCATCCCAGGAAAGGTAAGCATTTGAAAAATGCTTCCTACTAACACGAATTCCCAGGCACATTTTAAATGCTCTGGCGCCGCCCAGCTCCCCGCCTCCCCCCCCAGCCTTGAGCATTTACCTAAGGAGGTGCTCGCCACCCTCTCCCAGCTCCCTCGTTCCACCCTCACCCTCGCCCTCGGCTTCCTGCCCACCGGCTGCTGCACCAAGCCATATCCAAGAAATAAACGGGCTGCCCTCTCCCTCCTTGCACTTCACCAGTGGGTTCGTTTCAAAGCCTGTGGGTGTATTTCAATGAGAACAACACGAAAACATGGGCGGATTCTTTTCTCTCTAAAAGAAAAATCCTGGAACAATAAGCTGAAGTAATAACGAGGCAGAATGTGGACATCTGCTCCCCGCCCTGAACGACTCCCCACCTCGCTTTTCCCCAAGCCTTGTCACACCCCCGCCCCAGGCATGGATTGCCAAAGTCTAAATTAATTCCCTTACGTTGACTGGCCATTGCAACTTGCTGATGTGTTGCTTGCGACTTATTTGTTCATTCATTAAACTAAAATGCGGTGAGCCCTTCCTAGGTGCAGGGCACTGCGGAGGCTTGATTTTGAACAAGCCTTTTAGGAAGCCTGCAGTCTAATGGGGGAGCTGAGACAAGCCCATTAATAACTGTGATACAGGGAGAAACGAGGCGAGGCAGAAACGCAGGAAGTGCTGGGAAAGGGGGAAAAAAAAAAAAAGGACGTTTGTTTGTGTGTGTTTGGGGCTGGAAGTGATAGTCTGGAAGACTTCATGAAAGTGGTGGCGTTTCACCTGGGCATTGCAGTCTGGGAGAGACTACACGAGCGTGGCTGGGAGGGAAAGCATCCTGGGCAGAGGACACTGAGTGAGGAAGGGTACAGAAGTGGGCAGATGCCAGAAGCAAGGGTCCCAGCGTCATCCACATTGAGTGTGAGCGTGCAGGAGCAACGGTGTACAAGCCTAGCAAAGATGACAAGAATCGGACCCAGAGCATGTAGAGAGTCAGACTGAGGACTGTGGAGTTTATTCTGTGGGTAGAGGGAACTACAGAGGTTTCTTTGCCAAGGGAATGTGTTGCGGTCATTTGTCTCTTCTCAAATCATTCCCTGCTCTTCTCTTCCTCTGCTTGGTATAGCAGGGAACTACATTTCCCAGGCTCCTTTGCAAGTGGCCTCTACCAAGATTGAGCCAATGGAGGACACCGGTGGGAGATCAGAGTGCAGGAAGAGGGGGCAATCAGTGTATTTCTCCCCACTGTCTTTGCCTTGGGCAACATCTCCAGCATCAGTTGCTTCCCCTGAATCTTCTCTGTGGTTCCAGTTCCTGTTAGTGGGCTCCAGCTCTCACGTCCCTTTGTCCCTCCAGCCATAGGGATGCTAGCTGCCATTGCTAACTCGGGGTTACCTTACTGTCCTGTCCCCTGTTTGGCTTTTCAGCTTCTCCAGCATCTGCAAAGCCAGTTTCTGGGATAAATTTCCTGTGTTTATTTACCTTTTTTTTTTTTTTTTTTTTTTGGACAAAGGGTTTATATTTGTTGTGCTGGTTATAATGCCCTGGGTAGATATCACAATGCAACCACAAAAACCTGGGCTCAAGCAATACCCCAGCCACAACAAACAGAGGGACTAC